>RJWJ010005519.1:0-51887 GCA_004363605.1 Indri indri
GAAAAAATGCTCAACATCTCTAATCATCAGGGAAATGCAAATCAAAACCACAATGAGATATCACTTCTCTCCAGTGAGACTGGCCTTTATCAAAAAGTCCCAAAACAATAAATGTTGGCGTGGATGCGGAGAGATAGGAACACTCATACACTGCTGGTGGGACTGCAAACTAGTGCCACCTCTGTGGAAAGCCATATGGAGATACCTTAAAGAGATACAAGTGGAATTACCATTTGATCCAGCAATCCCATTACTGGACATCTACCCCAAAGAACAAAAGTCGCTCTATGAAAAAGACACCTGCACCCGAATGTTTATAGCAGCACAATTGACAATTGCAAAGATGTGGAAACAACCCAAGTGTCCATCAATACATGAGTGGATTAATAAAATGTGGTATATGTATACCATGGAGTACTATTCAGCTTTAAGAAACAATGGTGATATAGCACCTCTTGTATACTCCTGGACAGGGAGTATCCCAAGAATGGAAAAACAAGCACCACATGTACTCACCATCAAATTGGTAGTAACTGAACAACACATAAGTGTACATATAAGAATAACATCTATTGGATGTCGGGTAGGGAGGGAGGGGGAGGGGGAGGAAGGGACGGATATATGCATACACAAAGAGTGCAGTGTGCACCATCCGAGAGATGGACACACTTGAAACTGGGACTTGGGGGGGGGGGCAAGGGCAACATACGTAACCTAAACATCTGTACCCCTATAATAACAAACAATAAAAAATAAAAATAAAAAATAAAAATAAATAAAAGACAGAACTTGAAATGCTCTCAACACACAGAAAAGATTCTCAATGACTGATACCTCAAATATCCTGAAACCCTGACTTGATCATTATGCATTCTGTGCATGTAACAAAATATCACATGAACCCCATAAATATGTGAAATATTATGTATCAATTTAAACACGTAAAAAAATGAATGTGAAAAAAGTTTCTTTGCTCTTTTTCACTCTCTTACCCTCGCTGGCCCTAATCTACCCTATCCCCAATCACCGATTTCTTTCCTCACTATAGTATGCATTTTCTAGAATTTTCAGCAAATGGGATCACATGTACATATCACTTTCTAGTTTTTTCATTCAGTATAATTATTATTTTGATATTTATCTATGTTGTAGAATATTTCAATAGTTGATTTGTTTTTATAGTTCAGTAATATTCCATTATTTGGATATGCCATAATTTATCTATTCAACTATTAATGAATATTTAGGCTATTTCCAGTTTGAAACTATTACAAATAGAACTGCAAAGTCTTGTATAGTTTTGTATACAACATATATGACATTTTGAACATAAGGTTTCATTTTTCTTCGGTAAATACCTAGGAGTAGAATGACTATATCATATGGTAGAGGAACGTTTAACTTTTGAAGAAAGTGACAATCTGTTTTCCAATTTGGTTGTGCCATTTTACATTTTGATCACCAGTATATGAGAGTGCCAATTGCTCCCATCCTTACCAACATTTGGTATGGTCAGTCTTCAATTTTAGCTATTCTAATAGGTGTGAAACAGTATCTCCTTGTGGTTTTAGTTTGCCTTTCCCTGAAGACTAATGATGTTGTGCATTTTTTCATGTGCTTATTTCCTATCCATATAATATCTGTGGTGAAGTGCCTATTCAAATCTTTAGCCCATTTCTTATTGCTTTTAATTAAGTTTTGAGAGTTTTTTGCATTATGATGAAGTCCTTTATCAGATATATATATATATATAGATAGATAGATATAGATATATAGATAGATAGATAGATAGATAGATATAGAAAATATTTCCTTCTATTCTATGGCTTATATTGTTATTCTCTTAACAGTATCTTTCAAAGATTAGAAGTTTTTAATCTTAATGACATTCAGTTTATCGATTTGTTCTTTATTGGATTATGCTTTTGGTGTGGTAGCTAAAGAGTATTTGTCCTTGTTTAATCCAATGACAAAAAATTCTTTCCCTGTATTTTTTCCTAGAAATTTTCTAGTCTTGGGCTTTAAATTTATGTTTCATTTTAAATTAATTTTGAATAAATTGTGAGATAGATGGCTTTGTTTATTTATTTGCATATGGATATCCAATTGTCTTAACACAATTTGTTGAAGAGACAATCTTTTCTCCATTGCATCATCATTGCACCTTTGTCAAAAATCCATGTATGATTAGTGATAACTTTTAAAGTTAAAAAATTTAAAAAATACAATAATTTTTAAATCCTCTGTGTCCGTGTATGTGAGTCTATTTCTAGACTCTATTTTGTTCCATTTATCTATTTGCTTATCTTGATATTAATATCACACTGTCTTAATTAATGTAGTTTTATAATAAGCATTGAAATGAGGTATTGTTCCTTCTCTATGTTCTTATTTCTAAAAGTGGTTTTGGCTCTTGTAAGTTCTTTGCTTTTCCACAAGAATTTTAGATTGATTTGTCTATTTCTACCAGAAAATACCTGCTGGAATTTTGATTGGGATTGCATTGAATCTATAGATCAACTTGGGAAAAAGTGACATCTTAACAATATCGAGTCTTCCAACCCATAAATATAGTATATCTCTCCATTTATTTGTGGAGGTTTTTATTAATTTCTCTCAGGAGTGATTTTTATAATGGTTTCCAGTGTATAGGCTTTGAACATCTTTTATCAGATTCATTCTTAAGTAATTCCTATTTGTTCATGCTGTTGTAAAAGGTATTTTAAATTTCAATTCTCATTGTTTATTGCTAATATATAAAAATGCAATTGGCTTTTTGCATATTGATCTTGTATCATGCAATCTTGCTTGACTCGCTTCTTAGTTTTGATAGTTTTTTCTGTAGATTCAGTCAGATTTTCTACTAGATGATAATGTCATCTGTGAATTAAAAACAGCTTGCTTGTTTTCTTAATCATCTAGATAACTTTTATTTCTTTTTCTTACCTTATTGTGACCCTCCAGTATAGTGTTTAATACAAGTGGTGAGAGTAGACATCCTCATCTTTTTCCTCACCTTAGATGGGGTGGGGAGTGAAGAATCATTCAATATTTAACTGTAAAGAGTAATGTTAGCTACAGGTTTTTGGTAGAGCCCTTTATCTGTTTAAATGAGTGCCCTTATATCCCTACTTTGCTGGAAACTTTTACCACGAACTATTTTTTCCATTTATTTTTTATTTGTATATATTCATGGGGTACAAGTACAATTCTCCTACATTAATATATTGCATTGTAAGGAAGTCCAGGCCTTCAGTACTTATGTCACTGAAGCAATGAACATTGTACCCACCAAGTAATCTATCATGAATTATTTTAGAAACTATGAAGTGCTTTTCATGTGTCCATTGGGATAATCTATGGCTTGTCTCTTTTAGCCTTTTGATTTGATAAATTACTTTGATTCATTTTCAAATGTTAAGCCATTCCTGGGGTATACTACAATTGGTCCTAATGTATAATGTTTTTAGTATTAATACATTGTTGGATTCAAATTGCTAAAATTTTGTTTGGAATTTTTGCCTCTTGTTCATGAGGTAGGTTTCTGTATAGTTTTCTTTTGTCCTTTTCACATTTTAGGGAGAGTAATGCTAGCCTTATAGAATGAGTTGGAAAGTATTTCTTCCTTTTCAGTTTTCTGAAGAGTTTACGTAGAATAGATACTGTACGTTTGGTATGTGGTATAATCATCTAAGTCTGATGTTTTCTTTGTAGGAAGGTTTTAAACTACAAATTCAATTTAGTTAACAGATACAGAGCCATTTATGTTATCTATTTTTTCTTGATTGAACTTTAGCAGTTTGTATCTTTCAAGGAATTTGTACATTTCACCTAACTTGTTGAATTTATTGGCAAAGTTGTTCACAATATTCCCTTATTATCCTTTTTAGTATCTGTAGAATCTGTAATAACATAATCTCTCTCATTCCCGATACTTTTAATTTGTTCCTTTTGTCTTTTCCTCCTGATAAGTTTGGCTAGACATTTATCAATTTTATTGATCCTCTCAAAGAACTAGCTTTTGATTTCATTGATGTTCTATGTTTTCATCTTTTCTATTTCCTCTGATTTCTGCTTTGATCTTTATTATTTTATTTCTTCTACTTACTTTGGGTTTAATTTGCTCTTCTTTTTCTAGTGTTTGAGGGGAGAGAAACAGAGTCATTGATTTGAGACTTTTCTTCTGCTTACTTTGGGTTTCATTTGCTCTTTATTTACTAGTTTCTTTTTTATTTATTTATTTTATATCAGAATATTATGGGGGTACAAACATTTTGGTTACATAAATTGCTTTTATACCATTTGAGTCAAAGTATGCCCACCCCCCAGATACTGTGCATTGTATCTGCTAGGTGTGAATTTACCCATCCCCTCCTTCCCCCTCCCATCTGCTTGATTTCCAATGAATGTTATTTCCATATGTGCACATAAGTGTTGATCAATTCGTTCCAATTTAATGGTGAATACATATGGTATTTGTTTTTCCATTCTTGTGATACTTCACTTAGAAGAATTGTCTCCAGTTCCATCCAGGCATGCTATACATCTGATAAAGGGCTGATAACTAGAATCTATAAAGAACTCAAGCAAGTCAACAAGAAAAAATCAAACATCCCCATTAACTAGCTGGCAAACGACATGAATAGAAACTTTTCAAAAGAAGAGAGACTAATAGCTTTGGGTATTTACCCAAAGGAAAAAAAGGCATTCTATAAAAAAGACATCTGCACTCATTTATAGCAGCACAATACACAATTGCAAAGATGTGGAAACAACCCGAGTGCCCATCAATACATGAGTGGATTAATAAAATGTGGTATATGTATACCATGGAGTACTACTCAGGCATAAAAAAGGTGAACTAATACCTCTTACATTTACTAGTTTCTTAAGGTGAAAGATAAAGTTATTGTTCTAATACCTTTCTTCTTTTCTTCTATAGGCATTTAGTGCTATAAATATTCTCCAAGTGCCACTTTAGCAGAATTCCACAAGTTTTGATATGTTGCGCTTTCATTTTTATTTAGTTCAAAATACTTTCTGATTTCTCTTTTTATTTCATCTTTGACCCATGGATTATTTATGAGTGTGTTAGGTATGTTCTGTGTGCTCTTCAAAAGAATATGCATTCTACTGATGTTGGAATGAGTGTTCTATAAATGTCAGTTCTATTGGCTGATAGCGTTGTTCAAATCTTCTATATTAAAATGTTCAACTATAATTGTTGATTGCCCATTTCTCCTTGTAATTCTAAGAGTTTTTTACTTCATGTATTTAGAAGCTCTGTTATTAGATACATAAACATTTAAGATTGTTATATTCTCTTGATGAATTGACCACTTTATCATTATGAAATCACCTTCTTTATGCCTGGTGATGTTCTTTTTTTCTGAAAACTACCTTGTTTTATATTAATACAGCTACTTCACCTGTCTTTTGACTAGTATTAGCATGGCATATATTTTGCATCCTTTTGCCTTTACCTTATTTGTATATTTAAAGTGCATTTTTCTTAGATAGCATCTGATTAATAGATTTAATGTTATTATCTAGCCAATATGGTTGTCTTGCTAATTGTTTTTCATTTGTCCCACCTGTTATTCTATCCTTTCTCCCCCCTATTTTTCTTCCTTTTTAAATTAATTGATGATTTTTTATTCCACATTTTTATCTTTGTTGGCTTATATTTAGGGGTTGTTTTAGGGCAAGGTTTCTCAACCTCAGCACTATTGACCTGTAGGACTAGAAAATTCCTTATTGTGGGGGACTGTCCCATGCAGTCCATTGCAAGATGTTCAACAGCATCCCTGGCCTTGCTCACCAGATGCCAGTAGCAGGCTCTCATTCACAACAATCAAACACGTCTCCAGACTTTGCCAAACCCGTTCCCTGGAGAAGAAAGAAGTCAAAATCACCCCAGTTGAGAACCACAGTGTGCATCTTTAATTATCACAGTCTATGCTTACATTGATGTTATACTTTTTCATTTTTAGTATAAGAACTTCATCAAAGTATACTTCCCTTTTTCCCTCTGAAATTTTGTTCTCTTGTTTTCATACATCTTCCTTTTTGTATAATATATACCCCATGCCTTCATTCTTTATTTAAATAGTCAAATAGTTTTAAAGAGCACTAAATAATAAGAAAATGTACTATATTTACTCATATGTCACTATTTCTTCATTCCTTTATGTAGATCCAGGCCTTCATCTGACATAATTTTCTTTCTGCCTGAAAAACTTCAACAATTCTTATAACGCAAATCTGCTGTTGACAAATTCTTTGAGCTTTTGTACATTTGAAAAAGTCATTTTACCGTCATTTTTAAAGGATATTTTGGCTAGATAAAAAAATTCTATGTGCAGAAAAAAACAGTGTTAAACAAGACAATGTTTCTGCCCTCATAAAGCTTACGTTCTAACAGAGGTGGAGGGCAGACAACATGTAAGAAAAGGAAATAAGAAGGATACCAGCTAATGATAAGAGGTGTACAGAAAATTGAAATAAGGTGGTGTGATATAAGTAACTGGGTGGCTGCTTTAGATACATTGGTCAGGAAAGGTGGCATTTGGGTTATGACGTGAGAGGTGGGCAGTCAGCTGTATGACATATGACCAGAGGAAGCACATTGCAGGCAGAGGGAATCATAAAGATTGCTTGTTTTTCCTTCATCAGCGTGTAGAATCTTGACATAAGTAGCAACGTTAACCTTTTGTAGGTGTCATATGTTTGAAAATTGTATCCCTTGCCTTTTAACCTCCTATACATTGTATTTTGCCATTCATAATTTTTAATTTTTTTAATTTATTCAAATTAATGTTATTTCCTTTGTGGTGACTGCTACCCTCTCTGTGTCACTTTGGTACCCACTCTCAGCATCTACAATCCACGTTGTTTAAAGAACCCCAATCATAAATTTAACCAAGTGACAGATGTTGCAATCAGACATTCTGCAGGAAAAAAAAAACAGCAGCCATTCGTAACTCTGCGATTAAATAACTTGCTTTGCATTACTGGCTCCTCTGTCTCTGATCTGGGACCTTTGCTGGGAAAAGTCACTAGTTCGGAAATATTTTTCTCTTGCATTTAATTGTGAATTCCTCAGCTCTGAGGAGTATTACTATCAATCTGAATTTTTTGTTTTATGTTTTATCATAATTTCTTAGTTTTCTAGCCTCTTGATGTTACCTCTTATGGCTTTGTAGAATTTCAGGAATATTATGAATTTTTTTTCTGTTATTTCAAGGAAGCATTGGGAAGAAGGAGAGGTATATTCTACCCCCCCCTCTTCCCCTATCCAATCTAATAATAAGTTATATCACATTTCCATCAGAATGCTGTATATTCTGAATCCAATTACTTAGCAACATCTTCTTTGCTGCTATCCTCTCCAAGGGCCTTGTAAAATCTGCCTTCGCACTGGTCATTTTTCACTGGCTGAATTATAGGAGAGTTGTTGATGTTTTGTATAGTTTATATATATGAGCTATGCAGAGAATTAAAGTCAAAATCCACTATTTTGAATTGTTAATAGTTCTAAGAATTTTTTATTTGATTCTTTTGGGTTTTCCAAAAAGACGATATCATCTGCAAATGATAAAAATTTTGCCTCTTCTTTCAGACTTGTTGTTCTATTAAAGTTTTCTACCTCTAATCAGATGAATTGTAATCACTCAATGTTATATTAGAAAAATATCAAGTTCATTGAGGATTTCAACTTTATTTGTATCTGTTGCTTTATTTCTCGTTAATGATGTGCATATTTCTCTTTTTCCTTAGTTTACTAGGGAATTTGTTTTGTAAGACTAAGACATTGTGAGTGGCCTCAATACCCTAGTTTAAATACAGTCATATGTTGCTTTATGATGAGGCTATATACTGAGAAACACATATCAATATTTGTGTGATTTCAAAGTTGGGAGAACATCATAATGTGTACTTACATAAACTTAGATGGTACAGCCTACTACACTTCCAGGCTATATGGTATACCCTATTGCTCCTAGGATACAAACCTGTATAGCACATTACTGTATTGTATACTGTAAGTAATTATAACACAATGGTAAGTATTTGTGTCTCTAACTATATCTAAACATGAAAAAGGTACAGTAAAAATATGGTATAAAAGATAAAAAATGGTACACCTGCATAGGGCACTTACCGTGAATGGAGCTTGGAGGACTGAAAGCTGCTCTGGGTGAACCAGTGAGTGAATATGAAGGCCGACGACATTACTGTGCATCACCATATACTGTATAAACACTGTACTTAGGCTATACTAAATTAATTTAAAAAGTTTTCTTTCCTCCATAATAAATGAACCATAGCTTACTGCAACTTTTTTACTTTACAATTTTTAAATTTTCTGATTCCTTTGTAACAATACTTAGCTTAAAACACAAATACATTGTATAGCTGTACAAACATATTGTTTCTTTATATTCTTATTCTATAAGGTTTTTCTATTTAAAATTTTTTTTTTTGTTTTTACTTTTTAAACTTCTTTGTTAAAACCCAAGACACAAATACACACATTAGCTTAGGCCTACACAGCGTTATAGTCACTAAGAGGTCACTAGGCAATGGGAATTTTTCAGCTCCATTATAATCTCATGGGACTGCCATCATACATGTAGTCCATCATTGACTGAAACAGTAATGCAGCACAATACTGTGCATACTCTTTACCATATTTTTAAACACTTTCTAATTTTTCTTATTTTTAATGCAAAGTTTATGTTGAATTTTATTAACTGCCCCTTTGTTATCAATTAACTGCCCTTATGTGGCATTTTTAAAAATACTATATAATTTTTTAAAATCTTTTAAAAACTCTTTGAGGAAGTTGCTATCATTACTCCCATTTTTAAAGTGGGGATACTAAAGCCCAGAGAAGGGTGATTTTTCAAGATCACACCACAAGCAAATGGCAAAACGATGATTCAAATCCAGGTCTCTCTGAGTGAGGCCTTGCCTTGTTAAGTACAGCACTGCATTGTCCTTTTAAGCACACACACAAGTGTATATAGTTTTTCTTATATTATGTCTTCATCTTGATGCAAAGGAGCCTGGAGAGAGAAAGTGGTTAAAGATTTAAGAGGTAGAGATCACAGTACCCATATTGAGGTTCTTGTGTGAGCAGAGAGATACAGAACACAGGGTAACTGTAAACCCCTATTTGTCCCACCCTAACTATTCCTGTCTGGGAGCAGGGTTGGGGCCAGGATGCCTTTGCACATCCTGGCTTCTCCTACCGGTGTTGTCTCATTACTCACCTTGCGTGTTGCTCATGGCTCCCTCCACCTCCGGGCATGGAATACTCCTGGTGCTGCTCCCGTATTGGTAGAATCCATTCAGATTCTTTTCAAAATGGCTCAACAGCAGTGTACTAGGTTGAATAATATCTCCACAAAATTTATGTGCACCTAGAACCTGTGAATGTGACATTATTTGGAAATAGGATCTTTGCAGATGTAATCAAATTAAGATGAGATCATACCAAATTAGAGTGGATCCTAATCCAGTCAGTGATTGGTGTTCTTATAAGAAGAGGAATTTAGACAGACACAAATAGACAATAGATGACCACGTGAAGATAAAGGCAATGATTGGAATTACACTGTTACAAACCAAGGAATACCAGAAACCCCAGGGATTGCTGGCTACCGCCAGAAGTTAGAAGAGAAAAGGAGCAATTGTCCCCTAGAGCCTTGAGAAAGATCGTGCTCTGCTGACACCCTGATTTCAAACTTCTAGCCTCCAGAACTGTGACAGAATACATTTCTGCTGTTTTAAGCCCCCTACTTTATGGTAATTTCTTAGGAAGCTAGTGAAAACAGGAAGCCTCCAATTCCTCCCTGAACCACTGCCCCACCAGCATGTCTACATGAGTAATTTTTCTTTATAAAGGCAAGAAAAGTACACAACTCCATTTTTATTTGGGGCTTACATGTGAAGTGTTATCCTTCAACCCTCGAAAAGAAATGTTAAGTGGATAAGCACTAGGGAGATAACTACATTTCAATAATTCTACGTTTAGCTTTACATAGATTGTTCAAGCCAGGTGCAGGCACTCGCATGAGCACACACAATCATGCACCATTTTGAAGTCTTTTTCTTCTTCAAACTCCAAGGATTGAAGTAATAAAGTCATGCTTATTTTTGCACATTTAAATGATGGTTCTCAGAATAAACATACACGTTTCCTTACCATTTCTTTCATTTTCTTTTTTGGTAACTTGTCTTTGGCTCTAACATTTCAAAATGTTGCAACAAAATGGAAAAAGAGGTCTCTTTCTTTCAGGATCATTCTTCAGATGAAACTCTCTGGATCTTTATAAACTGTACAATGAAGTTTCTTTCATGCAATGAATTTGCTGTTTCTTTGCATCCCTAATTCTAGCATTCATACTGCTGGTCTTTCCTGTTTCCTCTAGTGCCACTTTTATTTATAAATTTTCTCTATTTACATGGTTTCCACTTCTCTTCATGGGATATTTATACATCCTTGAGTTTCTGTATTTCTGTACTTAATTTTTGCTCTTAACAGACACCTGTGACCATTTTATACTCTTTACAGTATTTCCACTTTTTTTTTGCAATGCTTCAGTTTTGTAACTTGTTTTGTTTTGGCAATCATTGTTTATTTCTTTTAAAATTTTCAACTGAGTCAAGCCTCCTTCAGGAGTTGGTCCTGCATCTCTGTTAGCTTCTTCAGCTGGTGTTGCAGAATTGCTTAAATGAGTCAGGGTCACTGCATTTACTTAGATTTGTTCGTTGTTTCCTAAGCTTACAGTAAGGACTATTGATTTTCTTTTTATCAGACAATGTTATTGTTTTTCTGTTATGGTAGCCAGGAGAAAGAATTTGAGCCTGTTTTTAATCCACCGTTTTCCAAAAAGTCTCCTATTATCGTTAAATCTTTTGTGCCAGTCAAAACTCCTGACATCTCTTCATCTCCTTAAGTTTCTTTTCACATGCCAAATTTCTCACTTGCAAGTTCAGTTTGCATAAATTTTGATATTTATTTTTTGTTCCAAATAAGTGATTCACTGTTATGTCAACATAAACATAGTATTTGTTTTTTACAGTAGCTAGCACAATGTTGCCTCATCTACATAAATCTAATGTAAAACTTTAAAGTATCATCTTTATTAAAGAAAATTTGGAAAACAATTTTGTATGTAATTTTCTGTTAACATTATTATAAACATTTTTACTTGTTATTAC
This sequence comes from Indri indri, assembly GCA_004363605.1. Classification (NCBI taxonomy): domain Eukaryota; kingdom Metazoa; phylum Chordata; class Mammalia; order Primates; family Indriidae; genus Indri; species Indri indri. The sequence goes on from RJWJ010005519.1 coordinate 11,233, forward strand.
AGGGATGTGCATAAACACACTTTCAATGACTGGGTAATACTCCATTAAGAGGTGGCACCATTCCCCTAGAGTTAGACATTTAGTTTATGTAGTTGATATGCATTCTTTTGGTCTCCTAGGCATCCTTTTCTTCATCTTCAAATAGTAATACCCTCTTACCCCACCTTCTCTTTGGAAAATTATTTTTTCTTTCCCTCACATATGGTCTGACGGTACCAATCACAGCACTTTGCTTCCATCCCAAGTGATGTCTCCAGCCTGGTAATCAAGAGTCCTGTGGTACTTTGGACCTAGTCCCAAGAGTACTCCTGTGACTCCAGTCCTTTCCAGGTTATATCACTTAGGATGCACTTGCTGCTAGTAACAGAAAACCTAACAAACAATGGCTTTATCCTTAAGGGCATTTATCATTACTTGCTTAGTAAGAAGTCTAGAGGTAGTGATTTTCATGGGTTGAATTTGTTGCCAAAAAGATACGCTCAAGTCTTTACTCCCAGTACCTGTGAATGTGACCTTATTTGGAAATAGGACCTTTGCAGCCGTAATCAAGTTAATCAGAGGTCATTAGGTGGGCCCTAATCTAGTATATCTGGTACCCTTATAAGATGAGGAAAATGCCATGAGAAGGCAGAGAGACACATGGGAAGAATATCATGTGACAACAGAGGCAGGGATTGAAGTGATGCAGCTACAAACCTAGAAACACCAAGGGTCAAAAGCAACCACCAGAAGCCAGGAAGAGGTAAGAAGTATTCTTCCCTACAGATTGTCCCTTTGAGAGAGACCAATGCTTGCTAACACCCTGATCCTGGACTTCTAACTTCCAGAACTGTGAGATAATAAATGTCTGTTGTTTTAAGCCACCCAGTTTGTGGTACTTTGTTATGGCAGACCTATGAAACTAATATAGTAACGCATTAAGATCCCAGAAAATCCACAAGAAACAGAAAAGAAAACCTGTTATAAAAAGCATGCAGAGACAAACCGGTCAAGGAAAGAAGAGGACATATAAGCTCATATTTCTTCATTTTTTAAAAGCATTGAATGTTTATTATGTGACAGGAACCTCAAAGTGGCAAAAGGCAATGTGGCACAAATAATGTAGTGTACAAACTTTGTTATGATTATTACTATTATTGTGGTTTTTAACAATTGTTACCATTTACTGAATACTTATTACATACCCAGCCCTATGCTTGGTCTTTTCAAGACATTATCACATTCAGTTATCTTAATAACCCTGTAAAACAGTACTGTTACCCTGATAGTCCACATTTCTAACAAAGAAGAAACTGAAGCTCTCAGCCAATGATTCATTTTATGGATTGTTGAGTTAGAGCTGCACGTGCAAGAGAACCTAGTGACAGCCCTCTATACCCACCTCAGTTTTTGAAAAACAGCCAAATAGGTCTCCATGCATCATGATTCATATAATAGATCTACTTGATCCCTGTAAATGCACCAAAGACTCCCATCAAACTTCACTGGCTACTGTGAGTATGGTCTAAGACTTTGGGTTTCAGCAGGATCCACACCATGGAATCACAGTCCGCGTCTATTGTGAATCACTCTGACAGCAGACTCCACAGCAAATTCCTTCTGCAAGTCAGCATGGGGACCATTCCTCTACCCCTCACCAGTCCATTGGTGTTGATGAGGGTCTCACAGTTTATATGGACATTAATATAATAACAGAGCCTAAAAACCTTCCAGTCCTCAGATACTGCATAACCCAGTGTAGATTATGGTAAATATCGTCATGTATATAAAACTAACAATTAAAAATATGCTTGGAAGGGAAAAGTGTGTCAAGATGTTTATGCTCAAGAGTTGAAGAATGCTTACCTAACTGTGATACAGGCACAATATAGCAAATGTTAACTGGAGTCCCCCCAAAATGGGTCTCTGTTTTAATAAATTTGGGAGACACTGCATAACAGAGGCTTTTTAAAGTACTGATCTCAAGAAGCCAATTTAACATAGCTTAATTCAGCATTTCCTGTGCTTGTTTGCCATTGGATGTCCCTCTTTCTCTCTGAATTACCTATTAATGTCTTTTAAGACAGTGTTTGTAGGACATTAGTTATGAAGTTCTGAGTTAAAGTACATTACAAAAGTGCCCCAGAGACACTCACATGAAAATAAAGAGGAAGATTAATAGCATGGAGCATTGTAAGAAGGATCTGACCACACCTTGCAAAGTCTTAGTAAAGGTTCATTGACAAGAGGTTGGGTAATTAATATGTCAAACAGGTGTGACCATATTCTTTTTGTTACAGAATTGTGAATAAAAATCATTTTGCATTGTGACATTTTTGGTAACTTCTGGTCTTGGTATTTTTTCAAAAATTTTTAGAGTTGCTACAATTCATCTAAGAAAAGAAACTCCTCAACTATGTACACTGCCACCACCTGGGGCAAGTGTCTCGCAGCCATGGGTTTCAATTGATAAGACATAAACCAGAGGCTTGTTTGAAATAAACAGAAGAAGAAGAAGAAATAAACTTCTTCCCCTGTAATATTAAAGATACGTCTTAATTAATACAGTTTAGTGGTAACTGCTCAACTAGGCACTTTGTCAAGCATAGGGCTAGGCACCAGAAATATAAGAAGGCAAAAACACTGTTCCTGCCCTTGAGGGGCTCACAGTCTACTGGGAAAGACCACGATATGACCAATGGGAAGAATGGAGTAACAGAGGATGCAAAGGAGGGAACAGACCTCCACCTGGAGGTTCAAAGGGTATTCGCTGAGGAAGTGGTAATAGAGTTGAGCTTCATGAAGGATGAGAGTTTCCCAACAGGAGATGAAGAAAGAACACATTCAAAGATGACAGCAAGCTCAGAGACCAAAAATTAGCTCTGTGGGGTTGAGGAACAGAGTGATAGGCATACAGGGCAATGGGAGTGAGGTTGAGGGGTAGGCCGAGGCAGGCTTAGAAAGCCTAGGATAGGATCCAGATCCACCGCTGAATGGGATGTGTGATCTTTGTTTGTCTGTCGTCTACTTCTTCGAGACTTCGCATGTCTAGCTGAAAGCACGGGTTCTGGAGGCAGAGTCTCAGACTCTAACCCCTATTTGGATGTGATCTTGGACCAGTTCCTTGACCTCTCTTTGTTTCGGTTTCAACATGTATAAAACAGACAAAAGGTTGCTAAAAGATTAAATGTAATAATATATATGCTTGACACAATAAGCATATATCAGTGTTTGTGATTATTATTGTTATTCATGATGATAATGTTATTATCATCATTATCTTCATTATATGGAAGGATATGCTAAGATGATGAATGTGAAAGTGCTTGGTAAACCAAAAAACAGAATATTATAATTATTATTATTATCATGCCAAATAATCTGCTCATTATCTTGTGCACCATTAGATCTTCACCAGGGCTGCCTTCTGGGCCACCACAGATGGCACAGTGTGAAGTTCCAGAGGCAACATTCATTTAGGTCAGGGGTAATGGAAATGTTCTTTCTAAGTGTTGGTTGGAGAGCTGGTCATACACGAATATACAAATGTCAAAGCTAATAAAACCGTTCATGTAAGACTTTGTATTTAATGTGTTTTTTGTTTTGTTTTGTTTTGTTTTTTTATCACAGCTTAGAGTCAAAAGCACTTCCTAAAAGGTCAGGCTTATTTCGTATCGAAGCAACATCTGGACAGCTCACTTTGAGAGGCTGGTCCTCGTGACTTTTTGACCCAGTGCTGACATACAGTCATGCCATGACAGGGTAGAAAGACTTCAGATGACCTTTCTCTCTCCATTTCTACCAGTTCTCTGTCTCTCCATGTAAAGAAATGAGGCAGGAAAAACCATCTCTTTGTCCCCAGGTAAGAAGAGGTTTGGCTCAATCTATTCCTTTGAATCTCCCCTCTTCTCACAGCTGGCTGGAGGTACTTAGCCTGCCTGACTTGCCTTAGGACAAGCTTTAAGTTCCAAAACTGTCCGAGGTTTCAAAATGCTTTTTTGAAACGCCCATTTCTCTTATAAAAAACAACACCTTAGAAAATCCAAGCGATTTATTTTTAAGAGATTTTTAAAGTCTTCTAAATCACCAATACTTCCTGGCAGGGCACGATGTAAGACTCTGCCATCATTATCAATCAAGGTACCTGGTCTGCAGTGAGCCGGGCACTGAACAAAGCAAGAGGCACAAATTAAGGACATTTCCTGGGCTAAGCCCCGGTGGGCAGGGGCCCTGTCTGGCTAAATTGCTTTGTGCCACACAGAAGAGAAGAAACGAGTGGTTTTTTTATATTAGTGATGGCTGTATGCTTGCTGCAGGCCCATAGAAGTGAGCAAAGGCCAGAGTTGTCTGGGGTATTTGACAGAAGATTTTCTTGGGGGTAACTGAAGACCTAAATTCTCAAGCAGGTTGAAATTTCCTGGCAAAGGAATCATAGAAAAAGGACTAGAATTGCCTCTGAGCTCCAAATGACTCACAGAACTCACATTGATTTGTTTATGATTCTTGAAAGACACACCATCAACTCCTGATGGTTCCAGAAAAACTGGGGAACAACTGTCGGTTTTAGAGAGGTGTGAGTAAGCAGCTCCCCACACCCAGAGCCCCAGAAGACGCTCGTGTCCCTCTGCTCATCTTCCCAGCCCTCTCTCATCCAGACTGCATTTTCCTGACTACGCCCCAGTGTTTTTGAAGAGAGATCACCAAGCACAACAGCTGTGTAGGTCTTCCTTTCTCCTTCTTTTCTTCTCTCCCTCTTCCCTTCTCCCTCCCTCCCTCTATTCCTCTCTCTCTCCTCTCCTCTCTCTCTCTAAACCTTTTACACTGCAGTTGAACAAGCCCCTGGATAAAGACTTTATCCAAAAACCCCCTCTTTAAAGTTATTTCAAATTTCTCTGCAAGGCTTTCAGAAATCTGTTTGTTTGAGGGCAGAATTAGATGTGACCGGCGTTTTATTGTGACATAAAACCATATTTCTTCCCTGGAAGATTAAAAAATAAAATCGGTTAATAAGAAAAGCTGTCAGCAACAGAAAATGGCTGACATAATCCGTTTATCCTCCGAGCAATAAAGATATTGGTCCTTGGGAGTCTATCCTCTCTCTCATGTTATTTCGCCCAAAACATTATCTTCCCAGCATTCTGATGGATTAAGAAGTCATATGGGAGATAGCAGGGAAATGACAGATACAAAAAAATATATAATATCCTTTCATTTCCCCTCCTCCCTCCACACTCGTAGCCCCCCTCTCTTTTCCTCCCTCCCCCCACCCAAAACACACACACACACTTTATTTTCCTCTCCCTTCCCTCTCCCCGACACCCTCCCATTTTTCTCACCCTTTGGAAAAGAAATAGATCTTTTACCCACAATTCCAATACTCTGATAATCCTAACAGGGGTTATGATGCAAAGTGACTCCAAAGTCGGCTCCCGCTGTGCGTGTGTGTGTGTGTGTGTGTGTGTGTGCATGTGTGTGTGACTTGCACGCATCTACATAAACACAGATCGCCAAATGAAGAGATGAACCCTTGATAAGGCTGTTGAATACCTAGAGAGAAAGAGAGTTAAGCATATTTAGCCACAGTACTAAATTTTTAATGTAGGGTTTCTGACAATAGCATAAATTTCAGGAACAAGGCTGAAGGCAGCACAAGCTAAAGAAAACAATAAAAGGAGCTTTGGAGAGGTTGCAATTAAAATATTGTTTGGGTTTTAGGGAATTGAGAAAACCATAGAAAAAGAAGAAAGAAAGAAGAAAGCACTGCCGTATAGCCAAACTTGTTTTCCTCTTTTCTCAATTAATTGTGCCATCACCACCTTTCCTCATATACATGCAGATTGTGTCACACAAAATTTTCCTTCCATTGTTCTGGGGAAAAGATTCTTGACAAATAAAAATTGTATATATTAAGGTGCACAACGTGACGATTTGATATACATGTACATTGTGAAATTACCACAGTCAATTAATGCATTTTCTTTGTTTGGAACATTACCCTTTTCCACCTCAGTATCGCCACCTCTCTCTTTTAGTTTTGTTTTTATACATTTAGGGGGTACAAGTGCAGTTTTGTTACATGAATATATTTCATAGTGGTGAAGTCTGAGCTTTTAGAGTACCCATTACCCAAATAGTGTACGGTGTCCCCAATAAGTAACTTTTCATCCCTCACCCCTGCCCCTCTCCTCCCTTTTGGAGTCTCCAACATCTATTATTCCACTCTGCATGTCCACGTATACCCACAGCTTAGCTACCACTTGTAGGTGAGAATATGTGGAATTTGATTTTCTGTTTCTGTCACCACTCTCTTTTCTAACTCACCACTTCTCTTGGGTGAAAAACCTGCACGTTGATCAGTTCTATGAATTTGTTTTCAAACAACTAAATGTTTAGAGTCCTATTGGCCAAGCTTTAGTTGTGTTTCATAGGAATTTGACCACATGAGTTTACTGCTAGCTGACATGTGTGCTCTTTTAGGTAAGATGACAGGACACTGTAGATAGAATAGAAAGAATAATAAATGCCAGGAGGAGATGGTGAGCCCCATAAATGGCTATGGAATGGAGGATTTCTAGAAATGATTTTCAATGTGCCTATGAAATTAGAATTATTTGTGCATATATGTACATATACACGTGTATTTCCATATCTAAAAATGATCTGAAATAATACCACTAACAATTATTTTTAAGTTTTACCAGTCCATCCCTAAGTTACCAAAAATGGAAAATAATAAAATTTACCATTTTTCTAGTAGCTAGTCCTCAAGTGTGTCTGTGACTACAATGACTTTATGTGGGTATAGGGATGACAAAGGATCAAGTCAAGGGTACGAGAGGAGGTGAGGTAAGGTGAGGAAGGAGAAGGTGGTTTAAGGATTCTACTCCATATTCACTTTTTTTTGGTCAAAGCATTTGACAATTTGCAAATGATATAATAGAAATGCTATCAGTTCCAGAAAATAATTTTGATTTTTTTTATTCACATACTTCTACTATTCATATCTTTCTAGAGCAAATGTCTTTTGAGACAATAATTTTCTATACATTTTGAAAGCAAATTGTTATAAAAGACTTTAATTACATTGTACAAGATACACTCCAATAAAAATGATGATACTGACTCGAGACAAATATGCACATTTCATTATAGCAAAACCTCTTTATTTAAATGGCTATAAAACCAGATGTTGAATAAATGTCTACAGCAATTAAAAACAGGGAGGAAATTCATGAACCACATTTACTGAAGATAACTGTTTAATTGAAGAAGAGGCTAGTCTTAATCACAGGCTTTTAGCAAATAAATGCTGCTTGAGTTTTAAGAGTGTTTGAGTTCTATAGCATGAAGCTGGGCTCTTCAAATATTTGCATGTGATAGTGTTAATGATTGAAACAGAAACTTTGAATTAAACTCCTAGTTGACAATTGACATGCCTAAAACACAATTCATTTATTACTTCATTGAGTATGTTATTGTTGTTGTGTTAAACCAGGCATCATTAATCATTCTAATGCAAGGTTTAATATGGCCATAAGCCACTGCTAGGAATTGACTAGGAATTAGCCTGGAGTTGAATACAATCCCAGGATTATACACTTTGTCTATAACATTTATTCATTCTTCTTTCAACAAACATTTATTGAGCGCTCACCATGCACCAAGTGCTATGCCAACCACTGGGGACTGACAGATAAACAGGACAAGGTGACTGCCCTCTGAATGCCACAGACTGGCAGAGGAGACAGACCACAGACAGGCAATCACAATTCAGCGTGGTGGGTGCTCTGATAGAGCAGGTGGAGGGCTGGGGGTCTGGGGTCATCCTGCAGAGGTGAGGAGGCTCCAGCCCAGCCTGGGGGTACTGCCATGGAAGCCTTTCCTTCATATGCCACTGGCTTTCTCAAGTGTCCACCACCATCCTGGTTTGGGAGACAGATGCCATTGTGTCATCCCAGAGCCCTTTGGGACTTTTTTGCATGGAAACTTACAGGAGTCACTTTGGTGAATGCATACCGTAAATCTGTTGTGGTTCACCCACCCATTGCTTACCTAATCTAGTGGCCCTAAAATAATCACAAACAAACTGTACAGGGACAGTTTAAACATAAATATGGGTATTCTTTCTAAAAGCACTTTAAAAATTTAAGGCTTGCCAGATTATCTTCATTACAAAAAGTGCAAAATCCAAGACATTTCTATTACCTGTGTTGTCTTCATCCTAGCACTGATAACACTATATGGAAATTTTGGTATACCAGTCTATCTCTCCCATGTCACTCTGAGATCCTTGAGAATTGGGATGGCTCATGGTGGGTGGTCTATAAATGTCTGTCAAATTCAATCACATGGAACTGTTTTCAGTTAATGGAAAGTATGAGTCATCAATGTTGAAAATAATTCAGTTTGCCAATAACAGTTATTAATACTTTTTTCCAATAGTTATCATAGCAAGATTCCCAGGCAGTTGGGGTGTGTGTGTGTGTGTGTGTGTGTGTGTGTGTGTGTGTCTTCACTTGGTTATGGAATGGATTGTTCTATTTAATTAAGATATTCAGTCTTACAGAAGATTACTCAAAATACTTTATTTGGGTTATCAGTTTAGAAAAGAAATTTTAGAATACAATATAATTCACTTAACACTAAAGCTAAATGGACAGGATTAAATTGTTGATGATTCAGGAGGCAGGCCACTGTGAAGATCAAGTATCACTTGCTTAGAGAGTGTGCAAATGCCAGTTAGCAGCATGTTTCCAGTGAGTTATCACTGGAGTAAAAGACTATTTTAAAATGAAACCCCAGATTTGTTCAGGTCTACCTGTCTTCTTCTGGGAGCTGGTTGGCAATTTCTTTTCTTAGGAAATTTCCTGGTCATATAAATTTGACTGAGCATACCCAGTAGTATAAGGTATGGATATGTGTGTGTTTTTTGATTAAATTACTGTGTTCTGGAAACACTGCTTATCACTTATTTGGTCCTTGCAACAATGCCTTGAGGTAGGCACTATTATTATAGTCAATTTACAAATAAAGAAATTGTGACTTCAGGTTTTCTTGCCCAAGGTTATAAAACTAAGACTTCTCAGAGCCAGAATTGGGATGCTATCTCTCCTATTTCAATATTCTTCTTCTTAATTACTATCCCATACTATCTCCACTGAGCCGATTTACAGAAATATTAGGTAAACCTTTCAGAATTTAATAGCTTCTTCCTGGTTGCATAAAATTTGAGAGGAAAAATGTGAATGCTATCCTCAGAGCCTTCTCTCAGTGATTTGGCTCAATTTTTTACTCTCTGGACCTTTCAGGGTCTTTGTTGCTCACTCTCCTTGCTAACCTGACAGCATTCTTTTTTTCTTTCCTGCCATGTGAGTCAAAGTCAGGCAAAGGTCAGTCCTTACCTCCAGGTCAGTCAGTAAGGACTGCCATGTGCTTAGCTCTGTGCTAGGTAGCACAGAAAGTAAAGGTGAGTGTTGAGGGAAAAAAGTCTAAGTGCAGTGCTGTTCTAAACCATACTCCAGATCATGGATATAAAGCTAAAATGAGAAAACATAGGAATTAGTCTAGTTTCCAAGGTTTAGGTCAGACCTTATCCACATTCCTTCTCTCTTCTTTATTTCTCCCAGGAATGCACAAATAGCTAGAGAAGGTCTGCATTGCACATTCTGAGAAAGTTCTTTCCATATCTCTTAACTTCCAGTGAAACTCTCTCCAGGTTCTAAAGTCAGGCCCCAGTTCAGTCACTCTAACACTGATTCAGGCCAAACCTCTTAACTTGACTCAAGACTGTCCATCCTAAACTTCTGCTAACATTTCTCTCATATCTACCACAAGACCTGGCATATAACAGAAAAATCTCTGTAGTATCTGTCAAATTCCTCTTTCTTCATTTGTTTTTATTTAGTTTTTAATTTGTTAAATATATATGAAACACTTCTCATATTCTAAGGGCTATGTTATGTGCTAGGGAAAATAGATGATGAAATTGAAGCACGTTTATCAACCAAACCAAGGCATTGATGAAAGGTCAAGAGGTTGAGGGTGTCATGAAAATGCAGTTGGACTCTCTAGAAAAAAGTTAGTTTTAAAAATTTGGTGTCAAATTAGGGGTAAGCAACAAAAGCATAAAATGTTGTAAAACTGTATACCAATATAAAACAATTAATTCTACATTCATAGTTTCCTAAGTGCCTTCAAGTTCCACTTCTATTTAATGAAACTGGAAATTGTAAATTATGCATTATGGGAGTGGTATATGCAAGAATAACTATCCAGACCTCCTGTCAGTGACATATACTCAGAGAAAAGGCATTGGTCCTACATCAAAAATTTAGTAAAAGAATGTACATGTATGTATTTTGAGTTATACAAAATATTTAACATGTATGCATCATTTTTATAATTCCTTGTTTTAATTAACTTTGGCAGTTAATTGACCACTCCTGATATCATGGGATAAATGAGTGTCTATATATACAGTTCACATATGTTGAGGGCCTGAAGCAAGTAGGAGGAAAATTACTGGAAGTCCTGATGAGATAAAAAGAAGCTTCCATGGGTGTCATGTATGGATTTGACAAGGGTAAGAAAATATGTTATGGTAATTTTTAATGCAGTCTATTGAAATATGTTTTTATGAGGGAAAAATATACATAATTTTAAAAGTCTTTCAGAAGTAGGCTCAAAAGAACCGCTGGATATCTGATATAGAGTGTATTGTGTACAGATTTAATTAATTAAATAGATAGGTTCCAGCTTGAAAAGAGATGAGTAGGTAAAGTAAAAATCATGAGATTGAAAAAAATAAAAGTCCTTTCTGCTACTATGCACACATGCATGAATGTCCCAAATAGAGAAATCCCTTTTTCTGATTGAGAGTAACCACTTGGAGCATAGAAAAGCTTCTTGTGACGAAAGTAGCTCCCTTATGTGCAAAAAAAGGTACAGGAAATGTAAATCCCTGAGATTAGTTTAAGAGGACTAAAGATAAAGCTCCTTTATAGCAGCAATTAGAAGCCAGTACATGGAAACTAATGCTGACAGTGAAGAAAGTTGTCAACCTGAGATGACTTTGGACAAGTTTTTGATACCTAATACTTACATGAGAGGAATAAAGAGATACTTTTTAAAGAAGAACAAGAAAATCTATGGTTGGATGAATAAATGGTTATATTTTCAGATGACAATGAGAAAAATCTGTTGCTTATATTTGTTTAAACTTTGCTCTAAATGTCCTCTACCTTAAATTCGCTGCGCAAAACCAATAATCAAAAATAGCAAAATAGTTAGCAAAATTTTTATTTACAACATATCTGATAGTATATTATCTATTTGCAATATATAGATAATAGCTCTTCTATAAGAATTCTTAAAAATCAGAAAGAAAAAAACTATAGAAAAATGACCTAAGAATTTTAAAAAATAAGCGATCAACAAAAGAAAAATCCAAATGGCCAAAAAGACACATATGTAACAGGATACTTAAATGGGATGAGAAAAAAAGCAGATGCCAAGGATCCTCAGATTCCAAAGCGATGCCAGACATACTGAGTCATTGTAAAACCTATTCTTCCACCACCAGCCTGTAAAAGAGTGGAAGCTGAAGAGACGACTTGAAAAAAATTTGTCAGTGTACTGTGCTTCCCCTCATCCTTTTTTCCATGCTTCCTCCTCACCTTCGGCCATTTGGGAGAGAATATTTCAGAGAGCATGATCTGTGGGTCCCCTGAGTCTGCAGTAGAAGAGGGACTAAAATATATGTTGTTCCAGGAGAATAAAAGTGAAGGGATATGTTTGAAGCTCACAGAGTGAGAAAAGTTATTGCAGGAGCTAGTCCCTTCCAGTAATGGTAGGATTTGCCTGTGGGTTAACAAATCCAAGGGAAGGAATAAGAGGAGTTTTGTAAAAGATCTCAGCCCAGCAAGCTTCTTGTCAGGAGCTGGGCAACCTCAGCAGAGACAGGTGCTGTGTGCAGAGAAGGGTGGGGTGTATATGAGGCCAGTCAGTGAAGAGGCACTATCCACCTCAAGGGAGCCCAGCAGGGTGAGGAGCCAGGAAAGAGTCAGAACTCTGGTCATGTCAGTCACATCTGGAGTTGTGGGGAAACTGAGTTTGGAGGAAACTACCTTTTACTAAGTCATAAAGTAAATACATATGTATATATATGTATATATATTAGCACATATACGTATATATACTAATGTGCATATATTACTTTTTACTACAACTTTTCTTTTAACTAATTTACTAATTTATACAAGGCGGGAAACCAGCCACACCTTCCCTCCATTGCAGGCTTCCCAGTCTAGAGCAATTCTAAAATGGGGGAGATGACATTTTAGAATGGAAAGGAGTGCAGACTTACAAAATATGACACTGGACTGGCTATTTTAATTTGTGATATGCGTCTGGGGAACAGGAAGTGACAAAAGGACTATTTGAAAAAGTTATTGAACTTGCCAGAGAAGTCTTCAAGGTTCATGAAAGAATGAGTCTTATTTGAAGTGGTTTGAATGAACAGTGGAGAAATGAATGAAATTTGTTTATACCTTACTGGGGTCATGAAGAGACCCAATGCTCAATAAGTTGGTTGCATAGATAAAAATTTTCAACTTGGAAGAAAGAAAAGAAGGAAAAAAGAAAAAAAGAAAGAAAGAAAGAAAGGGAGAGAGAAGGAAAGAAGAGAGAAGGAATGGAGGTAGAAAAAGGGAAGAATTTAAAAAAGGAAGGAAGGAAAAGAAAGAGGAAGAAGAGGAAAATATATGCCAATAGAAACCATTGGGCATCCATTTTCATATAACATTTGACAAAGCTGTTCTCTAATGACAATACCCATACAGGGTGCTGATGAAAACAAATCATTTTTGCATAATGTTGGCAGGAGAGTTAATACAACTTCTTGGAGGGCTTTCTGGAAATAAGTATCCAGAGCTTTAAAAACGTACCTCTTTAACCTAACAATTCTACTCCTACGAATTTGTTCTAAAAAATAAATTATGGGCCAGGTGTGGGAGCTCATGTCTGCAATCCCAGCACTTTGGGAGGCCAAGGCAGGAGGATCACTTGAGGCCAGTAGTTTAAGACCAGCCTAGGCAACATAGCAAGACCCTGTCTCTACAAAGAATTTAAAAATTAGCCAGGTGTGATGGTGCACACCTATAGTCCTAGCTACTCTGGAGGCTGAAGTGGGAGGATCACTTGAGTCCAGGAATTTGAGGTTATAGGGAGCTATGATAGTGCCACTGCACTTCAGCCTGGGCAACAGAGAAAGACTTGATCTCTAAAAAGCAATTAAAATTAAAAAATTAAAAATAAATAAAAAATATTTATGTGCACAAAGATTTTGCTACAGAGATGCTTATTGTGTGGTGTGTTTTATAATAAAAAGATATAAAACAGCAGGGTAATGACCAAGTAAACTATGGAATCCTACAGGAAAGAATATCTATACACTTAGAAATAGTTTTTTAGTTTTAAAAAGCCCTGTAAAACAGTGCCTACATACGTGTGTATGTGTATTATGTGTGGGGATGATCTACTTTGAAATTCCAAAAGTAGTTAAACTCTGGGTGATGAAATTTGGGTCATTTTAATTTTCTTCCTTTTGATTAACTAATTTTCTGTAATAAGCATACATTACACTTATAATAAGAAAAAAAATACATGTTACATTTTTAAGAGTATTTTTGTAGAGAATTATGCATAATTACCTGAATTACATGCTACTGTCTTGATACTTGGTCATCCATACTGGCAGAAAGCCTGGCATTTTAGTCTGTGCAATAATAACCTAACCTTTGACCATCACAATGATTGGAATTTAGTCAGAATACCTATGAGTTGATGAAGAGCTAATCAGATCTGATGTATAAATCAAATCATGCAGCAGCAAATGTCAAGAGTGCTTAGAAGGTTAAGGTTCAAGAGTAAGTACGAGCTTCATGCAGCTAATGGCCAAGTCAAGTATGACTGCGCATTGTGGACTAAATTTTTGTGACCCTCCAAAAGTAAAAAAATAAAAATAAAAACAAAAACAAAAAATAAAAAACACATCTATCCAGGCACAGTGGCACACTCCTGTAATCCAAGCTAATTGGGAGGCTGAGATGGGAGAATTGCTTGGGCCCAGGAGTTTGAGTCCAGCCTGGGTAACATAATAAGATCCCATCTCTTAAAAAAAAAAAAAATAGAAATTTACAGTTTGAAGCCCTAAACTCCAGGTTGTCTATATTTGGATAAGGAAGCAATTAAGGATAAACAAGGTTGTAAGGGTGGGTCCCTGATCCAATAGTATTAGTGGCCTTATAATGAGAGACACCAAAGAGCCTGCTCACTCTCTCTCTCTCTTTGTGTGCACACACCAAGGAAAGGCCCTGTGAGGACATAGCAAGAAGGCATCTGCCTGCAAATCAAGAAGAGAGCCCTCACCAGAAACCAACCCTTCCAAATCTTTGTCTAGGACTTCTAGCCTCCAGAATTGTGAAAAATAAATTTCTGTTGTTGATACTAAGAAATAGGGTGCTGCTGTAACAAATACCTAAAAATGTGGAAGTAGCTTTGGAACTGGGTGATGGATAGATGGTGGAAAAATTTTGAAATGTGTGTTAGAAAAAGCCTAAATTACCTTGAATTAACTATTGATAGAAATACGAATGTTAGGGGCGACTCTTCTGAGGGCTCAGGAAAAAAAGAGGAGAGCTATAGAGAAAGGCTTTGTCATCTTAAAGAACGCATTTCTCACTATGAACAGAACATTGGCAGAAATATAGACATTAAAGGCCATTTTGGTGAGGCCTCAGATGGAAATAAGAAACAAGTTATTGGAAATTGGAGGAAAGGTGATCCTGGTTATAAAGTGGCAAAGAACTTGGCTGAATTGTGTTCCAATGTTTTGTTTGGAAGGCAGAACTTGTGAGTAATGAAATTGGATATTTAGCTGAAGAGATTCTCAAATGTTGAAGCGGAGGCTTGGTTTCTCTTTACCACTTACATTGAAATGAGAGAAGAGAGAGATAAATAGAAAGAATTGTTAAGCAAAAAGGAAGTAGAACTTAAAAGTTTCAAAATTTCTCAACCTACTATATTGCAAAAAATGAGAAGTGTGTTCTGAAGAGAATACTAAGGATGTGGATAAACAACCATTTGATAAGGAGATTAATATGAGTGTGAACCAATGATTCAACCAGTTATCTCAGCAGAAAGCAGGAATAAAGATTTGATTATACCAACAGAAACATTGACAGTTTGGACCAAAGGGAACAGGATGGGACCATAGAACTATTTGGCCGAGAACATATTTTATTCTTCAAGAAAAGAGAAGAATGACCCTAAGGTAATCCAGTGATCATCAGGGCTGCCACTCTCATCACAGGCCTAGATTTCAAACTGTTTCCTCCTCCATCTCAAAAGCTTAGAGGTGGTGGCCCCTCCTCAGTTTCAGCAAGTCAGGCTGCCCCACCCAGTGTTTCATGGGTAGGGCAGCCCGACAGAGCTGAAGAGGTGGGGCTGTCTCACAGAGCTGTGGGAGTGAAGCTGCCACCCCCATGGGGCTGGAGGGTAGAGCACAAACCAAAGATTATTCTCAAAACTTAAGATCTCATGGAATTTGACTCATGGGTTTTGGACTTCTTTGGTACTCATTACCTCTTCCTTGTTTCTTATTTCTCCTGGGAAATGTTTATTTTTTGGACTAGGAATGTTTGTTCTATGCCTCTCTCATCACTATATTTTGGAAGGACATAACTTGTCTTGTTTCACAGGCTCACAGCTGGAAAACAATTTTGTCTCAGGATGAATCATACCTCAAGTCTCACTCATAACTTATTTTAATATTTAGATGAAATATTAGACTTTAGAATTGATGCTGGAATAAGTTAAGACTTTGGGGGATGCTGGGATAGAATTAATGTATTTTTCATGAAATGCAAGCATAAATTTTAGGGGACCAGGAATGGAATTTTATGGACAGAATGTCTGTGTCCCTCCAAAATTCATATGTTGAAACCTTAAACACCAGGGTGGCTGTATTTGAAGATGGTGCCTTTATAAAAGTGATTAAGGTTTAATGAGGTCATAAGGGTAGGGCCCTGATCCAATAGGATTAATGGTCTTATATAAAGAGACAATAGAGAGCTAATTCTCTATGCACATGCACTGAGGAAGTCATGTAACAACATGGCAAGAAGATAGTTATCTACAAGCCAGCAAGAGGGTCTTCACCAGAAACCAAATTTGCCAGCACCTTGGTCTTAGACTCCCAGCCTACAGAACGGTGAGATAAATTTCATTATTTAAGCCACCTATTCTGTGGCATTTTGTTACAGCAGCTGAAGCTGACTAATACACCACACTAAATGGTGACAGGATTAACTGTGAAAGTCTGTAGAGCTTTTGGGACCTTAGAGAGAGTAAAGCCCAAGTCTACTTATCCAGTGAGAGTGCTAAGGGTGATTTCAGGAGAAGGAAGAAAGAAGGTAAACATTAGCTACCACTAAATTCATGGAGGAATGTACATTTGGCTTCTAAGGACAGTTAAAAAAAAAAGATGTTTCCTATACTACACTTTACTTCCTTCTATCATGTCCATCTTCCACTCCTATGCTTTTTAGTCTGCATTGTTTTAACTCAGAGTGACTTCTAGGTCAAGATGGAAGAACTAGCATAGGAATATACTTTACTCTCCATTCTACACACTTGACTGATAGAAGCATATTTTTAAGTCAAAATGCACTCATTTAATTGGCAAAAAAATATAAAAGTTTGACATTACCAAAATGTAAGAGAGAATGTGGATCCACAGGATCTCTTTACACATTGCCTGCATGAGTATAATTTGGCACAATCAACACATTTGGCATTACCTCCTAAAGTTGAACATTCATTTACCCTATAACCCACTGATTCCATCTCTAAACATATGGGAGAAAGTTTTGCAGATATACAACAGAAGAATTGTAGCAACACTGTTCACAGATCTCAGTAGCAAAAACTTGGAAGCAACTCATATGTCACCAGAATTCCTTCTGCCTGACTGCCTTTCAGCTGATACATAGGTTTTGTTCCTGCCTTCAGACTCTAACTGAAACATCAGCTCTTCCTGGATCTCAAGCTGACTGGCTTTCAGACTGGAACTGCACTATCAGGAACTCAGACCTTTGGACTGAAACTTGCTGCATCATTGGCTCTGCTGGGTATCCAGCTTGCTGACTACAGATCTTGGGACTTCTCAGCCTCCATAATGGCATGAGCCAATTCCTTATAATAAATCTCTTTTCATATACACATGTTGTGGATATGCCATATGTCATATATATGGAAAGATAAATATATATATATATGTATGTATATGAACAGCCTATTGTCTCTGTTTCTCTGGAAAATGCTAATACACTAAGGATAGGCCATCATTTTTTTTTATGACTCCCCAGTTAAAAGTCATTTACGTTGTTTTCAACTTGCCTATTTTAAACAATGCTAAATCCGTGACACCTATATGGGTTTATTTAGGTAGGAGAGATTCCCAGGAGCAGAATAGCTGGAACAAAGTATAAACATTTAAAATTTTACCTATTGACCTATATTGCCAATTTTCCTTATAAAAAAGGCTTTTTTAGTTTTTATTATCACCAACAGTGTATCACTATGGTTATTTTTTCTATACCCACATGCATGTTACATATTAAATATAATTTTAATTAATATAATGTAATATGAGGGATAAAATGTTGACCTGTTGTTATTACTTTAAATTACATCTACTTGCTTAGTTTGCATTTATTGGATTATTAATGCTGTTCAGTTTCTCTCCATGTATTTACTGGGCATTTGTAGTTCTTCTTTGAAATGCTTTCTCACATAACCGTTTTTCTATCTGGTAATTTGCCTTTTTGTTCTGATTAATAGTCGCTCTTCCTATTATGGATATCAATCTTATATCTGTTTTATAGTTTGCAAATACTTCCTCCCAGTCTGTCACTCATTTTGATAATAGTAGGAAGGTCATAGCATAGTGATTGTTTGCTCCAGAATCAGACAGCCTAGGTTCAAGCCTACTTCTACAAGTTATTACTTGTATAACCTTGGAACAGTTACTTAAGCTTTCTAAGACTTAGTAACCCACTCTTAAAGTAGGGATCATATTAGCACCCAGATCATTGAATTATTGTGAACATTAAATGAGATTATCCATGGAAAGTGTTTAGCACACTGTGTGGCACAATGAAAGAGTTCAATTAATTGCAAGTATTATGATTTTTATGATTACCATGTAATGTTGGTGAGCACATTTCAATGTAGTTACATCTGTCAGGTGCAAGTTAAATATCAGCTAAAATGTCTTTGATTGCAAGTAACAGAAAACCAAATTTAAAAGATGGCCTCAAAATAACCAAGATATATTTTCTCAAATATTAATAACAAGAAGTCCATAGGTAGTGCAGCTCTAAAATTGGCTATTTAAGTGGCTCAACGATATCAGCAAAAGTTTGGATTCTTTTATCCCTTTGCCTTCCTCAGAATGTTATATTGGAAGCTTCCTCTATGGGCACAAGTCAGCTGTCACATTTATAAGCATCACATCAAGATACAACATCAAGAAGGAAGAGGGACTATTTCTTCCTCCTAAGAGTGAGGAAACCTTTCTCAGAACTCCTCCCAACTCCACTTCTCATGTCTAATTGGTCAGAACTTAGACATGCTCAAAGCAATTACTAATAGCTGGGTTAGGTGGTGCATACTTACAGTCCCAGCTACTTAGGAGGCTGAGGCAGGAGGATCACTTGAGCATGGGAGTTTGAAGCTGCAGTGAGCTATGATCACACCACTGTACTCCAGTCTGGGCAATATAGCAAGACCCATCTCTAAGTCTCTAAAATAAAAATTACTAATGGGGGAAATGAGATTAAATTATTGACAGATAAATTAGAATTTATCTCTGAAACACATGGAGGAGGAATAGACATGTAAACAAAGTAAGGAGTCAGCTACTCTATCAGTTAGGATTAGGATTAGCTGCATAAAATAAAACACATAAAATAAATAGCTTTAAATATATATAGAACGTTAGTTCTCTCTCATATAAAAGATAGCCAAAGGCAGGCACTCTAGCACTGGTATCAGCGACTCCATGGTTATCAGGGATTCAGGCTCCTTGTGGGTTCCACTCTACCAACCTTAGTCCTGGCTTTCATCTCCAAGATCAAGAGAGGCTGCTGGAGCTCCAGTGATCATATCCATGTTCCACTGAGGAAGAGAGGATGGGGAGAAGGACAAAATGATGCCACTTCTATTTAAGTCAGTCCCTTCTATGAGATTTCTCCAAAAGTTCCACCCAACGATATCAACATTTAATTGTCCACTTTTAGTTGCAATGAAGATTGAAAATTAGTCTTTTAACTGGGCACATGGCTGCTGAGACTAATATTTGAATTCTATAAGAAAGTAAAATGAGAAGAAAGGATATTGGATAAGCATTCATCAGTATCTGCCATAGCCAGCAAAGAAGAAAGGCATTATGGCTTTTGAATGGGCAATGAAAATATTCAGCTTTACTTCTCCTTTGTTATTTGTTTAAGAAGTCTTTCCACATCTATGCATTAATAATTTCATCCTTTTTTCAAAGTGCCTTCCTTTATTGCAGAGACTGAGAAGCTAAAAACTACATTTCTTAAACTCCCCTGCAACTTGAATCTAGGAGTGATTTAAGTTCTTCCAATTAGATGTCCTTATAGAAGATTTGGAAGCTGGGCTGTCCAGTCATAACATTTATGGGCATAAGTGGTAAGGCACAGGCCACCATTTGCCCACAATAGCATTAGAAGCAGCTTCCTTCACTGTAGGTCACAGTTGAGATGTTGAATTCCTGAAGTTGAATCCCCATTTCCCTGCATATGACACAGGTAGAAGCTTCCCTGGAGAGCCAGTTCTGGGTGTTTTTCCAGGAGAACCAACTTAGACCCCAACTATCCAGCCCTTTTATGGATTTTGGAAGCAACTAACTCTCTGCATTAAATCCTCTTCTGATTAAAATAACCAGCGTGGTTTCTGTTTTCTACAATGGAAACCTTGCTATGCCATTCAAAGACTATAAAAATGTTTTCCTATATTTTTGAAATCTTAAGTTCTTATTTTTGATATGTGATTCTGTAATCCATCTAGAATTAATTTTGATTATGGTATGAGAAAGTAATTTTACTAAAAATTAATAATCAATTGTTGCAGCACCATTCGTTAAACATTACTTTTTAAATAACATGTTTAATCATATACTAACTTCTCTTATGAAGGGGATCTGATAAACTGAAGAAGAAAATATTATTGTATTGGAATAAAAATTATAGTAGCATGTAGTGAAATGTGTATGATTGCAGTTGAATTAAAGACCTTTCGAAAAGGACACACAGCTTTTGTTTTGTTTTGTTTCTGGATGGAGCTATTTTCAATCACTCTGTGTAGCTGTCCTGGTAGCAAAATATAGTTGACTGACAGAAATGAGATAAAGAGGGAGAAGACCACATGATGTTAATATACTTTTAAACACAGGAGAAGGCTAAGCCAACAGCAGACAATGTCCGGGGAAAATGTCACTCTTAGTTACCCTGATTAGAGGCACCCTTATTCACATTATAATGATAAGGTTACTGCTATGGTTTAACTATGTCTCCCAAAAAGCATGTGTTGGAAATTTAACCCCTAATCCAACAATGTTAAGAGGTAAGACCGTTAAGAGGTGATCAAGCCATGAAAGCTCTGCCCTCATGAATGGCTTAACTTAAGGTCATTATCACAGGAGTGGGTTTATCATAAAAGGCTGAGTTTTGGCTCTCTCCCTGTCTCCCGCACTCTTCCCCACTCTCACCTTCTCTCTCCTTCTTTCTCTCCATCTCTAGCCCCCTCTCCCTCTTTTCCTTACCACCAAGGGATGACACAGAAAGAAGGCCCATGAAAGACACCAGCCCCTTAATCTTGAACTTCCTAGCCTCCAGAAACGTGAGGCAATAAATTTCTGTTCTGTGTAAGTTACCCAGTCTTAGGTATTGTGTTACAGCATCACAAAGCTGACTAGGACAAAAAAATTAGTACCAAGAAGTGAAGCTGTTGCTACAACAAATATCTGAAAATGTGGAAGCAGCTTTGGAACTGGGTAATGGACAGAAGCTGGGGGAATTGGAGGAGCAGACTAGACAAAGCCAGGATTGCCATGAACATAGCATTATGGGTGATTCTGGTTAGGATTCAGAAGAAGAGAAGAGAAGGAAAATTATGGAACTTATTAGAGATTACTTAAGTGGCTCAATCAGAATGTTGGTATAAATATGGACAGTAAAGTCTACTCTGATGAGGTCTCAGATGAAAAAGAGGAACATCTTACTGGAAACTGGAGTAAAAGCTATCTTTGTTATAAAATAGCAAAGAACGTGGCTGAATTGTGTCCATGCCCAAGGGCTTTATGAAAGGCAGAACTTAAGAGCAGTAAACTAGGTCAGGATATCTAGTGGAGGAAATCTCTAAGCAGCAAAGCACTCAGGGCGCTACATGCCTTCTTTTAACCACATACAGTAAAATGCAAGAGGAGAGAAATGCTTTAAAGACAGAATTTATAATTAAAAGGGAAGCAGAGTGGAAAGATTTGGAAAATTTGCAGCCTGGCCATGTAAAGAATGAAAAGACATGTTTAGGAGAGCAAACCAAGGGTGTGGCCGAGCAATCATTTGATGAATCAGGTGCTATTCATCAAGACAATGGGAGAATGACTGCAAAGGCATTTCAGAAATCTTTAAGGCAAGCTCGAATCTTGAGGATAAGGTTTCCAGAGACGCACCCACAAAACCTCAGCATTCACTCCCCTGTGCTACCTCAAGCATCTGTTCTCCGTATTCTGGTGCAGTGCTCCTCAGCTGCCCCAGCTATGGCTGCAGAGGGCCTGGGTGTGGCTTGACCTGCTGCTCTGGAAGGCATAAGCCATAAACCTTCACAGCATCCACATGGTGCTAATTCTGCAGGTGCACATGAGACAAGAGCTTGTGGGGCCATGGCTTCTTCCACCTAGATTTTGAAGGACATCGAAGACAGCCTGGAGACACAGCAGAGACTCGTCATGGGGTAGAATTACTGCAGAGAGCTCCCACTATGGCAATGCCTACTGGAGTTGTGGAAGTGAGGCCACTGCAGAGAGCCTCCACTAAGACAATGCCTGGTGGAGCCTCAGGAGTGGGTCCACCCCCCAAAACCCCAGAACTATAGGGCTATCGGCATGCAAGTCTAGTCTGGGAGAGCTTCAGGCATGAGTATCCAACCTGTGACAGCCGCTGTGTGAACTGAGCCCAGAAAATCTATGGGGCTTGGGCCACTGAGACTTTGAGAGCCCAACTCATGCCCCAGTGTGCCTGGAAGGTGGGACATGGAAGCAAGAAAGATTGTTTTGGAGACTCAAGATTGGATGTTGTATACCCTGTTGGGTTTTGGATTTACTTGAAACAAGTTACCCCTTTCTTCTTGCCTGTTTCTCCCTCTTTAAAAGGGAATACCCATCCTATGCCTGTACCACCACTGTATTTTGGAAGCACATAACTTATTTTGATTTCACAGCCCATAGATGGAGGGGAATTTGCCTTAAGATGAGCCAGGTCTGAATCTCACCCACATTGATATAGATGAGACTTTGTAATTTGGACTTTTTTAGTTGACACAAATCAAGTTAAGACTTTTGGGGCTACTGGTATGGAATAAACATATTTTGTTTGTGAGAAGGACATGAGTTTTGGGGGCTAGGGTCAGAATGCTGTGGTTTGAATGTGTCCCCCAAAAAGCATGTGTTGGAAACTTATCCCCAAATGCAACAGTATTAAGAGGCGAGAACTTTAAGAAGTGATTAGGCCAAGAGGGTTCTCTCCTCATGAATGGGTTAAGATTGTTAGTGCAGAAGTATGTCCATTATTGTAGGAGTTGGTTCACTATAAAAGGTTGAGTTTGGCCTCTCTCTTTTTCTCTCTCTCTCTCTTTCTCTCTCTGGCTTTCTCTCCCTACCTCCCTCCTTCTTTCCCTCTTCCTCTCCCTCTCTCTGCATGTTTTTGCCCTTCCAAGATGCTGGCTCCTTAATCTTGGACTTTCCAGCCTCCAGAAATGTAAGCCAATAAATTTCTCTTTATTATAGATTACCCAATCTGTGGTATTCTGTTATAGCAGCACAAAACATACTAAGAGAGCCACTGGAAAATGAAATAAACACTAATTAAGGACAAATTTCCATGTAGTTTAGTCACCTTTACCTTGGGGAAAGTACTAAAAACATTTGGGTTGGACAGTAAACAAACAATTTACAAGTAGATGGACTTTGGTGGTATTTGAAAGTTTGGAATGCTGCACATACCTGCTATTTTCCCTCTGACATGGTCAGGATTTTCAAATTCACATGTTGTGTCATCTGTTCTCTACCAAAATGTCTTCAAGGAAGACTACAGAACTCATTTACTCCCCAAAGCTGTGTGCACAGGCCAAGGATTGTGACAATTGCATTCTGCTTGAATTACTCTCCCTCTTTCTTGCTGCTCACGAGGGGGGTGATTCAATCCGAGTCTCTTAGAAGTGGTAGAAAAGGCAATTAACTACAATATTCCTTGGTTTGTTGCTGGATTCTCTTATTAAATTTTATCAACTTATCTATTTTAATGCCAACTAGAGTGTTTAAATTGTTATGACGTTACAGAACGTGTTAATATCTGGTAGGCAAAATCCCCTTCATTGTTCTCTCTCCTAAATCTCTTATATTGGATCTTTCATGTGCACTTTCTCTGCTAGGTAAACACCACAATCATCCTTTCAAGTTTCATAAAAGAATATTTTGGGCATTTATTTGCATTTCCAAATAAAACTTCTAGAGAGTTGCCATTCTTACAATTTGAGTTTTTCAAATCTTGGTATGTCTTTATTTAGCTTTTTTTAATGGTTTTTCAATAAAGTTTCACTGTCTTTTATATGGATCTTATCCATTTCTCTTTAGATCTGTTATTAAGTATTTTGTTGCTGTTGTGAATGCCATTTTGGCTCTGCATTTTCTATGTGGTTTTTGTTAATCTGTGATAAAGCTGCTAGATTCTGTATGTTGTTTTTGTATTCAGATGACTTGCTGCATTATTTTAATAGTTCTAATGATTTTTATATTGTTTTCTCTTGGATCGTTTAGGTAGTCAATCATTTTATTTCCAAATAATAACATTTTATCACTTCCTTTCCAATAATTGTACCCATTTTTCTTGTTGCATTATCTAATACCTCCAGAATAATGTTGAAAGGTTGCAGTAATAGTCTTGTCTTCTCTTCTTGTCTTTCTCTTAAAGATAATGTTTTAAAGATTTTCCATTGACATTTGGAATAGATTTCTGTTAAAAATGCTTCCTCGAATTACAAAGTCTTTATCTATTAGTGTTCCCAGCTTTTTATGAGGCTATACTGATTTTTGTCTTCAATTTTCTTTTTAATAACAAAGATGTGGTGAATTTTATCAAATGTTTGTTTTGGCATTTACTAGGGGGATTATATGGTTTTTCTTCCTTAATTTATTAATGTAATAATCTTCGTTAATAATGTCATAAATAAAACCTACACTTGCATTCCTAGAATGAACTCTACTTGCTCACAATTGATCATTTTGCATAGCAGCTTTATTTGGAGTTTATAGATACAGCATTCTCATAAATCTCATTTAGAATATAGCCTCAGAAACCTGTAAAATGATAATAAAAGTTTCAACATTTCTGCCATTGGAGTCCCATAAAGACAGGAGAAAGAGGGCCAGAGTAAAAAAAGTACTTGAAGAAATAATGACTGAAAACTTCTAAAATAAGGCAGAAAGACGTATGCCTAGCGATTCAAGAAGGTGAATGAATCCTAAACAGGATAAACTAAAAAAGTCCACACTAAGGAACAGCATAATTAAAATTCTAAAAATGAGAGACAAACAAAAAATCTTGAAACAATCCAAAAAGACACTTTAGAGTCTCATTCTATTTCCTGGGCTAGAGTGCCATGGCATCAGCCTAGCTCATAGCAACCTCAAAGTCCTTGGCTCAAGCAATCCTACTGCCTCAGCCTCCCAAGTAGCTGGGACTACAGGCATGCACCACCATGCCCAGATAATTTTTTCTATATATTTTTAGTTGTCCAGCTAATTTCTTTCTATTTTTTTAGTAGAGACAGGGTCTTGCTCTTGCTCTGGCTGGTCTCGAACTCCTGAGCTCAAGCGATTCCCCCCAGCCTCAGCCTCCCAGAGTGCTGGGAGTACCAGCTTTCTTATACCTAGACACTTCTTCCTCTGCACCTCCTCCAATCACAGCATCAGAGAAAGTAATTTTAGCTCCAGACTGGCTGGTAGCTGTGGCCCCTCTCCCCATTTGAACCATGAGAGTACTCTGAATTGAGAAGCTCACAAATGGCTGCTTCTCTATGGTGGATGTGCATTCCCTATTGAGCCCACCACTAAGAGTGGGGCCCCCACAATTTGCAAGCTTCCTGCCAGCCAGAGTTTCATGGAATGACGTGCTGGTGGCTCAGACAGGCGGGCTGGACCTGGTGCCCCCCAGACGTGAGAGCACTACAGGGAGACACAGGGGGTAGGTCTTGGCCCAGGACATGGGTGGTGAGGAAGCCACAGGAGAGTGTGGAGAGGCACTGAGGAATAGGGATCTGTGAGTGTGCCCATCCCCCAACCCGTTGGAGAACCACCATATTGCATAGGGGTGCAGCACTCAGTGAATTAGCCTAGCCACTGGTTTCCACAACAACCAAATGCCTTGGGCATGCTGGCTGAACAGAAACAGTGGACCCTCTTCCCACTCATTACAATAGAGAGTGAAGCTTGAGCCAAGAAACTGGCAAGTGGCCGCTTCCCCCCAGTGGGAACATGTCCCTGGTTGAGGCCCCTGCAGATAGAGAGGCCTGCCTTTCCCCTTTTGGGGTCTTGTGGTGGAACAGGGGTGCACAATTGGGGATCCCCCTACCCACCAGCGTCCCATGGAGAGACACACTAGTGGGTCAGACACACTAACTGAGTGGTAGTCTGAGAGCTGGGCTTGGGTGGTGAGGGAACTCACATGAACTGATCTGACGGGAGAGTGCTGTGGAGTTTTAGAGAGTGAATAGGGAGGGTGCACGCCCCACCCTAACAGAAACTGCACTAGTGGACAAAGGCAGAAAGAGCCTGTCCTGGGGCCTTAGCACTCAAGCAATTAGGCCTCTCTCTTGGGAACAGCCTTCCTGGTGTTGGAGAGATTGCCTGAACTTCATGCCAACAGCTCCCCCTAGAGTCCAGATAAGCAAACTCTGAGCCCTGCCAAGGCTTTGCAAAGCCTATCAAGGTCTTGCAATCCAGACACAATCTGTCTTGCTCCTCCCCCCACCTCAAGGGGAGTAGAGATCAAGCAACACCCTGAGAGCTCCAAGGTCCCTACTAAAATTGGGGCATTTGGGTGCCCCACCTGGGGGACCAGAGCTTACCATGGGCACAAAAGAACATCTCAGCAGCTGGTTCTTCCATGTAAACTTCAATCAATGACAGGGAGAATAACCCCATAACTAAGCATAGCACCTTCCAACCTAAGCAAACAGGGAACAGCTGATTTGTACTCACAAGCACCACCCACCATCTCAGAGATTAAGCTGGGGGACTTCACTCACTACACACTGTTGGGTAGAGTTGAAGACAGCGGGTCAGAGGTGATCCAACAGGTTCATCAAACCTGCTAGAACACTCCATAGGCAACTCAGGACCAGCACTTCTCTCCTGGGCATGATCAGGGATTAATCTTCCTGATTAATGACTTGCATGCTGATATCCCTATAGTTCCAGGGTCTTGGGGGGTGGTCCCACTCCTGAGGCTCCATTAGGCATTGTCTTAGTGGAGGCTCTCTACAGTGTCCTCATTCCCACAACTCCAGTAGGCATTGCCATAGTGGGGGCTCTCTATATGCCAGCAACAGTCAAGCTGAAAATTAAATCAAAGACTCAATATCTTTCACTATAGCAACAAAGAAAATAAAATATCTAGGAGTATATCTAACAAAGGAAGTGAAAGACCTCTACAGGGAGAACTATGAAATACTAAGGAAGGAAATCATAGAGAATGTAGACAAACAGAAAAACATATTATGCTCATGGATTGGCAAATCAACATTGTTAAAATGTCTATACTACCCAAAGTGATTTACAGATTTAATGCAATCCCTATTAAAATACCAATGTCATTTTTCACAGATGTAGAAAAAATAATTCTATGTTTCATATGGAACCAGAAAACACCATGAATAGCCAAAGCAACCTTAAGCAAAAAGAAAAAATCAGGACACATCACATTACCATACTTCGAGCTATACTACAAGGCAATAGTAAGTAACCAAAACAGCATGCTACTGCCACAAGAAGAGAGACAGAGACCAATTAATCAGAACAGAGAACCCAGATATAAAACTATCCTCATATTGCCATCTGATCTTTGACAAAGCAGATAAAACATACACCAGGGGAAAAAATCCCTATTCAATAAGTCGTGCTGGGAAAATTGGATAGCCACATGTAGAAGACTGAAGCAGGATCTGCACCTCTCACCTCTCACAAAAATCAACTCACAATGGATAACAGACTTAAACCTAAGGCATGAAACTATAAGAATTCTAGAAGAAAAAGCTGGAAAAACTCTTATAAATATCTGTTAAGGCAAAGAATTTATGAAGAAGACCCCAAAGGCAATCTCAGCACCAAGAAAAATAAATAATTTGGACCTGATTAAACTAAAGTGTTTTTGCACAGCCGAGGAAAAAATCAATAGAGCAAATAGACAACCCACAGAATGGGAGAAAAATATTTGCATGCTATACATCTGATAAAGGGCTAATAATCAGAATCTACAAAGAACTCAAGCAAAGCAGAAAGAAAAACTTAAACAATCCCATTAAAAAGTGGGCAAAAGACATGGACAGAAGCTTTTCAAAAGAAGATAGACTAATGGCCAATAAACATGAAAAAATGCTCAAAATCTCTAATCATCGGGAAATGCAAATCAAAACCACAATGAGATATCATCTAACTCCAGTGAGAATGACTTTTACTAAAAAGTCCCAAAACAACAGATGCTGGTATGGATGCAGAGAGGAAGGAACACTTACACACTGTTGTCAGATTGCAAACTAGAGCAACCTCTATGGAAAGTAGTTTGGAGATACCTTAAAGAACTAAAAGTAGACCTACTATTTGATCCAGCAATCCCACTACGGGTATCTACCCAAAGGAAAAAAGTTCAATTTATCTAGGACACTTCTGCACTGGAGTGTTTATAGCAGCACAATTCACAATTGCAAAAATGTGGAATCAACCCAAGTGCCCACCAATTCATGAGTGGATTAATAAAACATGGTGTGTGTATATATATATATACACACACACACCATGGAGTACTACTTAGCCATAAAAAAAATGGTGAACTAATACCTTTGTAACAACCTGGATGGAACTGGAGACCATTCTTCTAAGTGAAGTATTGCAAATGGAAAAACAAACACCACATGTACTTACTATTAAATTGGAGCTAATCGATTAACACTCATGTGCACATATGGAAGTTAAACTCAACAGAAATCAAGCAGGTTAAAGTGGGGAGAAGGGGATAGGTAAATTCCCAATTAACAGACATATAACGCACACTGGGTGATGGGCACACTTATAACTTTGACTCAAACTGTACAAAAGCAATTCATGTAACCTAAATGTTTGTATCCCTGTAATGTTCTGAAATAAAAAGAAAAAGAATCACCAAGTGTAATAATTAGAAAACAAAAAAGATAATGTAAGTTAACAAAAAACATGGAAGCCAGAAGGAAGTGGTAAAATATTTTTCAAGTGCTGAAAGAAAATAACTGTCAACTCAGAATTCTATACCCAGTGAAAATATCCTTCAGGAAAAAAAGGAAAAAAAAAGATATTCTCAGGGGAAGGAAAACTAATATAGTTTGTCACCAACAAGCTCTCTTTGTGGTTTAATCAAAAGAATGAATAAATGAAGCTCTCTAAACAGAAAGGAAATGATGAAGTAGAAAACCTGGGAACATCAGAAAGGAAGAAATAACACAGTAAACAAAACTATGAGTAAATACAATAGGCTTTTCTTCTTCTCTTGAGTTTTCTAAATTATTTGTAAAGGTTGAACAAAAATTGTAATGCTGATGTAGTTCTAAATGTATACAGAGGAAATATTTAAGGCAATTATATTATAAGTAGGGAAGAGTAATAGGATGTAAAGTGAGGTCACATTATTATATATTACTTGAACTGGTAAAATGACTACATCAGTAGACTGTAATAAGAGATAGAAAGATAGATATAGTACACAAAAAGCTATACAAAGAGATCCATTTAAGGATATTTCTAATAAATCAGCATACAATTTTTTTAAATGTTCAAATAACCCATGGAGGGCATGAAAAAGAAAATAGAGAAACAAAAAATGAAGAGAACAGACACAAAACAAAACGTAAAACAGCAGACTTAAGCCCTAACTTATCAATAATTACATTAAATGTAAATGGTTTAAATACCATTGCATTAAAATGAAAAGACAAAGTTTGTCAGAGTGGAGTAAGAAACATGATGCAGCAATATGCTGTCTATAAGAAACTAACTTCAAATATTATAATACAGGCAAATTAGGAGTAAAAGGATATAAAAATATATATTATGAAAACATTAATTAAGGAAAAGCAAGAGAAGCTAAAGTAATATCAGATAAAGTAGACTTCAGAGCAAATAAAATTACCAGACATAGAGAGGGACAATGTATAAGGATAAAAGAGTCATCCACCAAGAAGACATAGCAATGCTAAATCTGTATGCATTAAACAGTAGAGCCAAAATATGTGAAGCAAAATCTGAGAAAAATGAAAAGAGAAATAGACAAATCTACAATTATATTTGGAGAAGTCAAAAACCCTCTCTCAGGAATTGAATAAAAAAATCTACACAGGAAATCAACAAGGATATAGAAGACCTCAAAAACACCATTGACCAACAGAATCTAATTTAAATTTACAGAAAAAGTAAATGTCGGCAAGACCTAACAAGAGCAGAATATACATTATTTTCAAGTGCCTAAAGAATACAAATTAAGATAGATCATATCCTAGGCCATAATACGAACATCAACAAATTTTTGAAAATTAGAATCATAAAGGATATTCCCTGACCACAATGGAATCAAACTGAAAATCAAAAACAGAAAGATAACAGGAATATCTTCAAATACTTGGAAACTAAATAGCACACTTCTATATAATTCATAAATCAAAGCATAAGCCTCAAAAAATACAAAAAAAAATACATTGAATTGAATGAAAATCAAATACAACATTAGCAATAGTTGTGGGATATAGCTAAAGGAAAATTTTTAGCACTAAATGTGAACATTAGAAATCAGGAAAAGTCTCAAATAAATCACCAAAGCTCCCACCTCAAGGAACTAAAAAAGAAGAGCAAATATACACAAAGCAAGCAGAAGGGAGGAAATAATAAATATAAGAGCAGAAATCAATAAAACTAAAACAGAAAAGCAATAAAAAATAAATGCAACAAAAAGCTGGATCTTTGAAAAGATCAACAAAATTTATAAACCTTAGCAAGACTGCCAAAATTTTAAAAAAGAGAGACGACACAAATTACTAACATCAACTTGAAATAGGGAACTCCACAGACATCAAAGGGTAAAAGGGAATACTGTAAATAGCTCTACACCATGAATTTGACAAAGTAGATGATGTGGGCCAATGCCTTAAAAAGTACAGACTGCCACAACTCACCTAATAGAACATAGATAACTCACATATAATACAATTCACCCATTTAAAGTGTTCAAATTAATGACTTTTAGTATATTTGTTGAGTTGTGCACCCATTAGCACAGTTTTAGAAAATTTTTATTATTTCAGAAAGAAACCCCACTCACTTTAGCTATCACCACCACCCTCATCTCCCAATCCTACCTAGCCCTAGGAAACTACCAATTTGTTTTCTGTATCTACAGCTTTGCCCATTCTGGACATTTCATATAAATAGAATCATATAATATGCGGTCCTTTGTGACTTGCTTCTTTCACTTAGCTTAATGTTTTCAAGACTCACTAATACTTAATTTCTTTTTACTGCTAAATAATACTTCATTGTATGAACATATCACATTTTACTTATCCATTCATCATTCATCCATTTGTTGACGTTTGGGTTCTTTCCACTTTGAGGTTATTATTAATAATGCCACTATGAGCATTCACCATACGGTTTTGTGTGGACATACATTTTCATTTCTTTGGGGTATATACTTAGTGGTAAAATAGCCAGATCATATGGTAACTTCATGTTTAACCATTTGAGGAACCGCCAGACTGTTTGCCGAAGTAGCTGCTCCATTTTATATTCCCACCAGCAGTGGATGAAGG
This sequence comes from Indri indri, assembly GCA_004363605.1. Lineage (NCBI taxonomy): Eukaryota > Metazoa > Chordata > Mammalia > Primates > Indriidae > Indri > Indri indri. The sequence goes on from RJWJ010005519.1 coordinate 42,679, forward strand.
TTCCAATTCTCTAACACTTGCCATTAACTGTCCTTTCTACTATAGCCATCTTGGTGGGTATGAAGTGAAATTATCAATTTCCTGATGGCTAATGATGTTGAGAGTTTTTCATGTACTTATTAGCCATTCGTCTATCTTGTTTGGAAAATTGTCTATTCAAATACTTTGCCCATTTTTAATAATTTAGTGATTCACCTTTTGATTATTGAGTTGTAATACTTCTTTACATATTCTGAATACTAGACTCATCAGATACATGATTTGCAAATATTTTCTGCAATTTTTTTGGATTATCTTTTCATTTACTTAACAGTATCCTTTGAAGCGCAAATGTTTTTAATTTTTATGAAGTCCAGTTCATCTATTTTTCCTTGGTAGCTTGTGCTTTTGTTGTCATACCTGAGAAAGCATTGCCTAATCCAAAGTCACAAAAATTTATTTCATTAATTTCTGCTCTCATCCTTATTATTTCCTTCTTTCTGCTTGCTTTAGGTTTACTCTGCTTTTCTTTTTCCAGTGTCGTAGGGTGGAAGGTTAAGTTGTTGATTTAAGAACTTTCTTATTTTTTAATGTCAGCATATAATTTTCATTGTGATTTCATTTTACCCATAGATTATTTACAAATATGTTTCTTAATTCCACATAGAGAAAGTGGATTTTCTTGAGACAATCCTGGATTTTCCTGTTAAACTTGTTATTAATTTTAATTTCACTGTGGTCAGAAAACAGATTCTATATGATTCTAATCCTCTGATATTTATTGAGGCTTGCTTTATGGCCCAGTGTACAGTCGATTTTTATAAATATTCCACAGGTGCTTTAAAGAATATCTATCCCATGGATGGTGGGTAGGGTGCCCATGTGTGATCACATTTCCTATAACTTTACTGACTTTTTGGTCTGTTTTTAAAAATCAGTTATTCATAGATATGTCATAATTACTCATTGTGATCACGGACTTATCCAATTCTCATAGTTTTGTAAATTTTTGCATTACATTTGGCTTCCATATTATTAAGTGAATAAAAATTTAGAATTATTAATTCATTATGAGTTAAACATTTTATTATAAAATGCTCTTCTTTATCTCCAGTAATGATTTCTGTCTTAAGGTCTATCGACTTTGTCTTATATTAATGCAACTATTAATATATCAGCTTTCTTCTGGTTAATGTTTTCTTTTTTTTTACCTTCAACTTTCTTTACCCTTGTGTTTCGCATGTGTTTTTTATAAATGGAATATAGATGAGTTTTATTTTTTATTCAGTCTGAAAAATTTTTAATTAAAGCATTTAGTCTATTTGACTTTAATGTAATTACTGATATGTTTGGGTTAAATTTACCATACCTCTTCTATTTCATTTTCCTCTCCTTTTCTGCCATTAAAAAATAACTTCTGAGTGCTTTTTATGATTCCATTTTACCCTCTGTTATCTTGGAAATTACATACCGCTTTACTGTTATAATGGTAGCACTAGAAATTATCATATGCATCCTTAAGTTATAAGTGTCTAATAACCCAAGTAATACAAGGTCATCAGAACTCTTTAGCTACATTTACACATCCTCTCTGATATGTATACAACTGTTATCATGCATTTTAATGTTCTACATAATTTAAACCTAATAGCACATTATAATTGTTTTATATAGTCAGTTTTCATTTCTATTTACCTAAATCATTTTTCTGCAATTCATTATTCCTTTACATCTATCTAGGATAATTTTCTTTCCGTCCGAGGAGTACCTTTACTGCTAGCTCTCTTGATGACAAATTCTCAGATTTTATTTGTTTGAAAATGTCTTCCTTTCATTCTTTTTTTTTCATTTTTTATTTTTAATTATTATGGGTACCTAATAATTAATTATATTTATAGAGTACATGTGATGTTTCAATACAGGCATACAATATGAATTAACCAAATAAGAATAATTGGGGTATCCATCACCTCAAGTATGTATCATTTCTTTGTGTTAGGAACATTTCAATTCCACTCTTAGTTATTTTAAAGTATACCCTAACTTATTGTTGAATAAAGTCACTTTTTTGTACTATCAAATATTGTTCATTCTATCTATCTATCTAACTATATTTTTGTACTCATTAACCATCTCTCCTTTATCTGTCACCTGCTACCCTTCCCAGCGTCTGGTAACCATCATTCTAATCTCCGTCTCCATGAGCGCAATTGTTTTTAATATTTAGCTCCCACATAAGAGCAAGAACATGCAAAATTTTTCTTTCTATGCTTGGCTTATTTCACTTGACATAATGTTCTCCAGTTCCATCCATGTTGTTGGAAATGGCAGGGTTTCCTTCTTTTTATGGCTATATAATATTCCAATGTGTATATGTAACACAATTTCTTTATCCATTCATCCATTGATGGACACTTAGGTTGATTCCAAATCTTGGCTATTGTGAATAGTGCTGCAATAAATGTGGGAGTGCAGATATCTTTTCGATATATTGATTTCCTTTCTTTTGGATGTATACCTAGCAGTGGGATTGCTGGATCATATGGTATTTCTCTTTTTAGGTTTTGTTTTTTTTTTTTTTTTGAGGAGCTTCCATATTATTCTTTGCAGTGGCTGTACTAATTTACATTCCCACCAACAGTGTACAAGGGTTCCCCTTTCTCCACATCCTCACCAGCATTCATTGTTGCCTGTCTTTTTGATAAAATTCCTTTCATTCTTGAAAGATACTTTGGCTAGATGCGGGATTCTAGGTTGGGATTTGTTTTCTTTCACACTTTGATATTATTTCACTGTCTTGTGGTTTCAAAGTAGTTCACTGTCAATCTAATTTTTGTTCCTTTGAAAATAATTTCTTTCCTTCCCTCAAACAGCTTGTATATTTTTATCTGATTTTGGTTTTAAGCAGTTTTACTATATGCCTAGGTATGGATTTCCATTTGTTTGTTCAGGGTTTGCAAGCCATCTTAAATCTGTGACTCAAAGTCTCTCACCAGTTTTTGGCAAGCTGTCCTCCACCACTCTCTTCTGACCCAATCTCTTGATCCTCTCCTTAGACTTCAATTATCCATATGGTAGAACCTCTCCATGTATTGTCTATACTTCTTATAATCTCTTCTATGTATCCTATATTTTTGTCCCTCTGTGTTTTGTTAGGGCTGTTGTTCTCCTGATCTGTCCTCCAATGGCTATCTTTTAGATATGTGTAATCTTACGTAAAACTGATTCATTGAGTTCTTTAATTTGATTGTTACATTTTTTCAGTTCTATAATTTTTATCTGGTACTGCTTTTTATGGTTTCCAGTTCTCTGTGAAAAAAAAAACTCAATCTTGCTTTTTATCTCCTTTAATCTACCAGACATAATCATTTTAAAACTTGTGTCTAGTACTACACCACATATTCTACAGAGCCAGACCCTGAACCATATGTTCTATACACGTTATCTCACAACTCTAATGGGTTATTTTTCACAGAAGAGGAAAGTGAGGCCAATAAAGTTTACACAGTTACTTAATAATAGCTCCAAGAATCAAACTTAAATATTCCAAGCTTCAAAAATTCATGCTTTTAACCATCTCATTACAGGGCTTTGGAAGTCTCCAATATCTGACTAAACCGGAGTCCAAAAATTGTAAGGTTAATTTCTTTCCCCACCAGAGCAAGACTTCTCTTTCCTTGTGATAGGTCCTGCATCAAACTCCATCACATTTATCTTATATTTTTCTTCTTTTTATATGCTTTCCCATATTTACTAATTCATTCATTCCTCACTTAGTAAGTATCCTTTTTGAGCATCTATCACATGGTTCTAGGTCCAGCGATACATGGTAAACAAGGTATACATAGTTGCTGTCTCAGGGAACTTTCATTCTAGTGGGAGATAATAAATAGTAAATGTATAAGCAAATATGTCAGGGAGTGATGAAGTCAATGAGGAAATAAAATAGTCTACTATAGTAAATTGTGATATTGGATATTGACTTTAGCTAGGTGGTCAGGGTAGACATCTCAGAGGAGGTGACGTCTGAACTACAACCTGAATGAGAAAAGTAGTCTATGCAGAAGGAAGAATAAGTGCATAGGCCCCATATTTGAATGACGCTTGGCACATTTAAGGCACAGAAGGACATTGGGTGTGGCTGGGCCTTGTGAATGAAGAGGAGAGTGGTAGAACATGAGATAGAAAAGTTGGAAGGGCTGGAACTCAGGACATCATGCAGTATTTCAGGTAAAAAGTGATGGGAGCAACTTCCACTCCAGCCATAAGGAAGTAACAGTGACCATATTTACCCTTCCACTGTAAGCCACTAAAAAACCAGACAAAATAATGTTTTCAGACATTGGAGAACAATCAGCACGAAACCATGATTCATGTAAGAGGGAAAAAAAATAAGGTGAACTCCATAATCACTCAGCTTTCTGCCTGAAAACACATTGCAGAACACAAAGCAGCAAAGAGATCCCAGCCATGCACAAGATCTCATTGAGTTGAGAAGACAAACAGGAGTTCAGAGAAGTTGCAGTGGTTGGAGGTTGCAGGACAGAGTTTCAGAAAGGAGGGAGCTCTTCAGAAAAAATACGTACAGAAATCTGCATAGAGGCCTCTTAAAAACTGTATTTTAACAAGCCCCTCCATGCTCTAGTTGATATTTGTGTACATGAAAATTTGAGAATCACTACTCTAAAGACCTAAGAAACCAGAACCATGAAGAAACGGATACAATGTCCTCAAGGGAATAGGCTGCATTTCTTATTACTGCCTGATATGGTAACGAATTTCCCTACTGCAAATATACACTCACCTGCCTGTTTTAGCTGAAGATAAAAGGGGTCAGGAGAGCCTCTTGACTTATGGGATTTAAGATTTCACATGGTGGAAAAAACCATTTGGCAAAGACGCTCTTCTTGACTGTCCCTGGCTCCATTTTTGAAGTTGTCACACTGATTTGGGTTTTCATCTCCTCAGCGTGGAACACATGTTCATTGGGGCAGATTTTTGCATTTCCCAGGTGTGGGTGCATGCTTGTTTGCTTGTTGGTTGAATGAGCAATTGAATAAATGAATTAATTAAACCAGAGAGACTAGGATCTCAGAATAAGTCATTTTCTTCTCCACTCTGATAAGGTTGGGTGAGGGAGTCAGCCCTATCAACTTCTGGTCTTTGGGAACTTCTAGGAGCCCCTGAGTGTTTATCATTCATTCTTTCCAGCCAGCCCTGGTTCAAGGTAGACAATCCTGCACGGCGTGGCCAATACCTCATCTTGGAACAGGGGGCTGTAGCTGAGAGATTTTGCTTTGACTGTCACTACACTGAAGACCCAGCATCCTGTCAAGATTTGGGATCAAGTTTGGTTTTGAAAAGAGCAAAGAGAACAACAATTTAAAAATCAAAGAAATTCATTTTAGTAGTAAAAGGTTAACAGGCTTTAGGAGGAACAATTTTTAATCACCCTCGTCTAGACTCTATCACTGGAATCACCAGCCGCCGAGTGAAATATGGCCCAACTGCCGCCACCAAACAGCTCCTAAAGACTGTTGTATTTAATCATGTCTGTGCACCACTTATGGATTTTCATTATGATTCCTGATGCTGTTGCGCTGGGTAAAATATTAATATCCATAGTAATGATGCATGAAGCTTGGAGTGTAATTTCTTCACTCTTCTTGTCTGATATTAAATTGTTACCACTTTATCATTTGTGTAGAACTGCACGTTTCAATTAATCTTTCCATATCAGCAGCCCTGATTAATATAGATCATGATTCATAAGCTTATCGTCACTATAGTTTTAACAGATCATTTATAAAGATCTTAAATTTCAGGGTCTGGGAGGTGCAGCTGCTGTGTCCAATGTGCCTCTTTATTCTCTGTTCCAACAGTGCTGCTATACACCGGCTGTCACCTCCTGTTGAATAATTAATTTCGGGAAGCCAAATTTGCCCAAGGGAAAAAAAAAAAAAAAAACAGAACGAGGGGACTGGCGATTAGCAGGGCACTGGCAATGTTTGTTCACCTTTCCATGCCCAGCCCGGATGTTGCCTACTCTTCATCGGCCAGAACTGCTGCTTTGGGGTATTAACCACAGGTGTGTGTGGGCTTCTGCCAGCTGCAGTGGGCAATCCCAGCCAGTACAGCCATCCCAGGACAGTTGTTGAGATTTGATGAAGCGTTGGATAACGTCCCAGGCAGCTGCTGCTGCTCACATGAATCTGCAGACCTCATCAGGTCTGGCGTGGTGCCTGGGGCCTAGAGTTGGTCCTGCAATGCACAGTCTAAGCCCTGTGCTCAGTGTAGGGTGGGAGTGAGCTGGGGCGTTAGCAAGTGAGAGGTTTTCAAACATTTCTATAAACACTGAGGGCTTAAGCTCTTTTATCAGAGGGGGCTATTAAGGCTCAGAGAGGGCTGTTTGGCCCGTAGACCCATGGTCCGTCACTGGGAGCCTGGAAGCCATTGCAGGGTCCTCTCCACAGAACTGCCTCTCAACCAACTTGAGGCTGCAGCAGACCATGCAGAACTCTCTAGAGAACAGCCCTGCTTTGGACAGAACAAAAAAGAACCAGAAATAAAGCAGACCTTACTGACTTTCTTGGACCTACTTTTGAAGCTTAATTCCCATGGTTGAAATTTCTCAAAGACTGCAGGCACATGGGAAAACATCTGGATGAGAATTTGGGGAAAAAAAAATTCAACTATTCTGGTAATTGGTAACTGGTCTGGTAACCACTAAAAAGGTAACATTTTGCTAACTTCAAAATCTAAATATTTTGTTTCAACCTTGATCATCAAATCAGGTGATTTTTTAAACTTATTCTGAATAAATTTGTGCTCTTTGGTTTGATCAAATTTTTCCATCTTCTATTGTACATCTACATGAAAGGCACTGTCCTAAGCCCTAAAGTTTGGGTCTATGTCTTAGTTTGGGTTCCCCTAGAAGACCCTGGGACAAGAATTCAAGAGCAGGTAGTTTATTTGGGAGTGATCCTAGGAAACACCACTGTGGGAGGGAGGAAGTGAGGCATGTCAGGGGAGGCAGCCTGCAGAGGCTGTAAGTTACCACGTGGGCAACTGGGGAACTCTGGGAACCTGTAGAACATGCCTTGGCGATGTCTCAACAGTGGGGTGACGAAGCTGAGCTATTTATTTACCAAGTCCCCGTCTGTCATTGGAGGAGGTGATTCTGTGCAACTAACTCTCCCACATTCCCTCCTGACTTGCCTGCTCGTGAGCAGAGTGATTCCTGCAGCTAGAAATAAAAGCTCTCGGATGGAAAGTGTGAAGCATTCCTGTAAGCAGGGTTGGCACGCAGAGGTGAGGGTCAAGAGAAAATGAGCAGAGTCGACATTTTCTACAGCCACCCTCCAACACCATGCATTTGTTCACCATTAATTCAGAAAGTGTTCAAAGACATCCTCCTATCTAACACTCTCCACACAGGAGATAGTAGTTATGGAAAAGTCCACTAGAGCTGTGAAGTTTGAAAAAAGAAGTTACATAAATATATCTTATGTGTTTCATTTTAACTAAAGCACACAAATGTACATTTATTCACCATTATTTAGTTGTTTGGCCAAGATCTTTTCTTTTAACGTACAAGCACTAACAGAGTTCTGTCTTCCCTTTCTTGTACAAACCACATCCATGGAAACGCATCACCTCATTTCGAGTTTCAGCTTCTGTTAGGTACAGCAAGAACTTAATGTCACTTTTGAAGCAATGTAAGTGCAGAAACTTTCTAGATGTTTATGATTTTTCCCCAATCTTTTATAGCGATTTTACCTACATGTAATTCAACAGCTATTTTTTAGTGACTCACCTTTATCAAATCCAAGGCATTCAGTTTAATGTTCAAAGAAGCAACAGTTCCTCTTGTCATATCATCAGTTTATGTAATATGTAATTCAATTTCATGGTTACATTATTAAGCACAACTGTCATAAAACAGGTTTATGCACAAAGACAATTAACACTTGATAAGAGCACAGCTGGACAAGTGGATGCCCAAACGCATGGGCCTCCTCTTGGTGAGCACCATTACTGCACCCCAGGCAAGTCTCCATATGATTGACTTATTCGATCCCCTAATCACCTATGTGCATGTGTGTGTGTGTGTGTGTTGGGGGTGGTGTCAGGAACAGCTGTTACACCCACTTTACAGATCAGGGTTCCCAAGCATATTTGCTTAGGGTCACACAGCCAGCAATTGGCAGAGCTGGTTTTCTAATCCAGGGAGTCTAACCCCACAGCCCTCTCTCTTAATCACAATGCCACGTTGCTCTGCCTAGAGACTGACCTACTAGCAGGGTAATCAAGATTTATCTTCCACACTGTTGATAATGGCACTCAAGCCATACATGTAAAACAGCACAGTCCTTGGCAAGCCAGGACATCTGGCCACTCTTTTTTAGCCACAAGTGCTCAGTGTGTCACAGGCACTGGCCAGAGTGTTAGTCAGGGGAAGAACTTAAGTGGGGGCCCTCTGAGGGAGCTTCAACAGGAGGGAGAGTGCGGTACAGAGGAGAGGGCCTCATGAAGCTTACCAGTCAAATGGAAATAAAGCATGTCTACCTGAGTTCTGTTATAAGGTATCACAAGTCTTTGTAATATAAGGAGGTCAAGAAACTTTGTAATTTAAAATTAACATGAGAGTTTAGAGGAGGAAAAGCATCTTTTCAACTCAGGAATCAAGGAAGCCTTTATAAAGAATGTGGCATTTCAGCTGGCCGTTGAATGTGGGAAGATTTGGAGTTGCAAAGGAAGGGACATTCCAGGTGGAGGAAAAAGAAACAAAGGCAAAGAGGCAGGAAGCCAAGGGGTACATTAAAGGTTGTTAAGTAATCTGTTTGCCTGGCAAGTTGGGTGACTGAACATTGTGGGAAAAGGGAGGAAAGACTCGGGGTTGCAATCAGATCACAAGCGAAGGTCTAGGTTTACCTGGGAATGGATAAGGAGCCGGGATCTGGCCTGGGCACTAAGAGTGCAGGCTCTAGAGCTGACTGCCTGGGCTTCGGCCCTCTTACCTTTGCTTCTCTGTGACCTGAGACAGGTCTCATCTCTGGGACCTAGTGATTGAATTTGTAATATGGGGATAATAATGGTACCTACCTCTCAGGGTTATACAGATTAAATTAGTTTATATATCTACCAAGAGCTTAGAAAAGTACACAGAGGAAGAGATTTATAAGTATTAGCTATTATTAGTACAATTGAAGTTGGGTTTCAGACAGTTT
>RJWJ010005519.1:51987-67832 GCA_004363605.1 Indri indri
CACCTCTGGGCGACCCTAGGCAGGTAGCCCAGCCAAGACTCTCCCATGTGGTGCTTCAGCTGAGAACCCCTGGCCTCTCTGCCGCCCATCTATGCCCTTCCCACTGCTGTGAAAATGGAAACCAGCGCTGCCACAGTAGTTCTTCGATAAAGACCCCCCTTCCCAAGTCTCCCAACAGAATCACATACCACAAAGTGTATACCCTTGTATTGCGTTTTACAATTCACAGCACATTTTCCTATGAAATGTTGGCTTTGCTTTATTCACTTGTACGTCTCCAGTGCTTAGTACAGGGCTCAGAAAAGAGTTGCTGGTCTGGGAATGTGCACAGAATGAATGAAGGAACCAAAGGACTTATGGATGTGTTTTATCTCCCTTCTCTTCCCCCACACTTCTCCATCTCTTTGTTAAGGAAAATGGTCTAGTCAGAAGACACAGAAAAAAGTTTGATACATAGCAATTAATAAAGGTGGTTAGTATATTTTTACTTAATCCTACTATACCATTGCTCACAGACTGCCTTGCTTAGGGCCTGGTGTGAGTGTAGGGAGAAGGGAGCTCCTTGGGGGCAGGGTCTGGGTCCTCTTCCCAGATGAATCCCCTGCTTAAGAGGGGGTACCTGATTCATGTCCATCCAATTAAATTGATTGAGTTTTCAAACCTGTCTGATTTGGGTTCAGGGGACGTTAACGAATCTGTCAGTAATCAGTGGCCCCTCCTACCCCAACACTGCACTGGACCTTCTACTCCTCGATCAGACACTTGCCTAGAGCCCTGGCCTCGCAGTGCAGAGTGTGACCAGATGGACCCCAGGGTTGGGCCACTCCTGCCTCTGAGAATAACAGAACTGCTTTAAAAGAATTGGTTTGTCCATTTAAAAAATGGCGGAAATTATATCTGTGTCTAATTTACAGGCATAACAAATAAGTTAATTAGATAATTAGCAGTTTTGTTGCATTCTCTCAAAAGTAAAGTATTACAAAATAAACCCAATGTTGAAATTATTATTCTGAATGAACTTCTTAAAACCCTGGCTTCTCACCTTTCTTGGCTATATCCCTTAGAGTGTAGTATTGTATTAAGAGTTTGCACTAATTAGTATTTTACCAGTCCAGAATCACAAAAGCTGAATTAGTAAAAATTCTGAATTCTAGAAGTTTAGAAAGGAAATATGTTATTGTTTAAATGTAAACTAAATAAGCTAAAGAAGAAGAGTGATTTGCTAGGAAAGCATTGTAGACTATGACTTAGGTTTGAGAAGACCTGGATCTTACTTCCAGCCAGCTCCTCCGGGCTACTGTCTCCTCATCACATGTGAGGAATGGACTAGGTCATCCCTAAGTTCTCCTTCCTCTCTGATCAGGATAGTAATTGTGGCTTTGCAAGGATGTTGGAAAGCATTTTGTTAATCCTTATTTCAATTTATTTTCTTAAGTTAAACATTTACTTGATATTTTATTACACTATTATTTGCTTAATAAATCTCTTTTTTTTATGGCAAAGTGTTCCTGTACCTTAACCTAGCCTGACTCATCATACACCATTAAGCCCACAATCTATTGCAATGAAATGTAAACAGCTACTCATGTTCAAAGCAATGGTCCAGGAGCCTCATCCCTGTCCTGAATTTGGCCTCCCATTAATCTTATCTCTGTCCAACTCTGAATATTGTCTGACTCCATGTTTATATGTGGTCTTTCTCTTATGGATTAGAGCTAAGATGTTGGCTATATTATGACATGACAGCCAGAGTCCTAGGAACATTGAAATCATCCTGCTCTGCCTTTCTACCTTTGCTGCAGGGTTCCCAAGGGAACAGTGACAGAATAGGAATCATAGCACATCCTTATTTTTTAACATCTTTATTAAAGTATAATTGCTATACCAAAAAAAACCCTGCATATGTTTAATGTATATAATTTGATGAGCTTAGAGTAACCACCTCCTTAGTAATAGCCAAGCCAGAACCAGCGCTGCTAAATACAGGTCTCCCTTGTGAAGCTCAGTTGAAGAAAGTAGATTTTTGCCTGTAGAAATGGATGGGGAGGGACACCAAGCCCCAGGACAGCTCCTGGACCCCCTACCCAACCACCAGTTTAGATTGAAGGGTAGACTCATGAGGATGGCTGGCTTGCCCAAGGAAGCCGTGCCCTGCTTCCCTCTGAGGAAAGGCTGGGCATGGGCACCCAACTTTGAAGCATAGTCATTCTACCCACCAGGAAAAAGGGTCCAATCACAGAGAACTATCTGAACTACCAGGGTGACAATTTCTTCTCTCTTATGGTGGAGCTAGTGAAACAGTGAGCCAAGGGGCAGCAGCAAGGTAGAAGGGGTGAAAGGGGTGAAAGGGGTGGAAGGGGTGGAAGGGGTGGAAGGGTTCCTTCTACCTATACTCCCCAGTGTTTGTGTTTGAGCCTCTGCTTTCCCCAGGGGACTTTAACTGGTTCTTCCCTTTGACTCTCAGGGCCTCCCATCAGAGCCCCCTTCCTGGTTCCGATTCCCACTAGCCCCTTGGTTGGTGTCCTGGCTGGGCCAGCCTCAAGCATTAACACTATTCAGCCCTTCATCCTCCAGTTTTAAGATATGTAAAATAGGAGTAAAGATTCCTTTGTGCCTGAGAGAAGGATTTTAAGAGAGGTTTAATAACTACATAAGACTCTGGGAAAATTTAACTACAAGAGAAAATATGTGTGTGCATGTGTGCATGTGCGTGTGTGTGTGTGTGTGTGTGTGTAGAGACAGAGAATATTTACTTTTTAAAAAATGAGAGTAGCACTTGACACAAATAAGAACACTAACAGCAACCATGAAAGTTTCATGATTGAGAGAACAATTCTCATTTGTTTTCAATGCCCCAGGATAAATCAGAGCCAATTTATCTACATTCCAGGTCTGAATTTCTTTACCCTCTCTCCTCCTACTTAAAAGATACCCAGCCTCAAACCCATCAAACTCCAGACCATTTGGGTCTTTTAGAATTATAATTTTGCTTCTTTATGTCTTTATTGCTCCTTTGATAGAGAAATTGAAAAAAAAAGAAAAAGATATGAAGGAGAACAACAAAAAGCTATAATTATGAAGATTCAATTTAATTTTAAAGCTTGTGGACAGAAAAGAAGAAGCCAGAAAAGAAGGAACCAAATTAATTTAGCAGGGAGGCATTGCATGAAATATTGTTGAAGTTTAATAACCATGCAAAGACAGATGATATGTGTGGAAAAATTAGTTGTAGGACCTCATAATAGTCTATTAATATTTCCTACAGGCGCAAAACCCTTTCCTGAATAATTGTGACAAAGTAATCTTTTGAAAAAGAGAGAGTTGAAAAAAAGAATCTTCAAAAGGAGACAGTGATGATGAAGGCACTGGAAGGAGAAGGAGACTATGTCAGCCAGCGAATCGGAAGGCACGTTTGATGTAACTCACCGTGGCCGGACAAGAGAGGTCAAGCTCATAGATGATCGGAAACCATGTGGAGGGCACACACAGCTGCACTGCAGGGTTGTAAAAACAAATAGTGTGGCTTTTAGACACACTTTAATTGTTTTCATAGATCTTTATGAAAATTATTTTGCATTCCTGCCCATGAAGTGAACACGATTCAGTTCTCAATCATGCAGATAAAAAAAACTGAGATGCATAACACAGAGTGACTAGTTCGGGGGGCCCCCAGGAGATGCAGGAAGAGAGGAAAAAGAGAGGCAAAAAAAACTGAGATGCATAACACAGAGTGACTAGTTCGGGGGGCCCCCAGGAGATGCAGGAAGAGAGGAAAAAGAGAGGCCCCTGCCTCAGACAGTGCAGTGGGCCTGGCTGCCTCTCCTTGGCCCAGGGAAATGGAGTGACTGCTTCTGGCCTTGTCTTCCCTGCAGAAGGGAAAACATCTTGTTTTCTGATTTTACAAAGTCTGAGCTCCCAAGAGCAAAGCATCTAAGTTCCTTTATTCTTACTTCATAGTAGGGATAATTATTCTACATACCCCAAATTCCAGAAATTTTTACTCTATTGGAGACTCAATAAATAATTGTTGATTGAATTGGGTTCCATTTGGGGAAGGAAAACGGACAAAGGAAAAGGAAGTGGTATTTGTCCATAACCTATTTTTCCAGGGCATGAAAATACATTACTTTCTCTAATCCTCACAACAAACTTGCAAAGCAGTTGGCATTAGGCCCATTGTACAGAAGAGGTTTCCAATTTCACCTGCATCTGGGAACTGGTAGAGGAAAGGTTCTAAACCAAACACACTACCTCTAGAAAGGTCTTTGCCTGTGAAACAATTGGTTAGGTTTGCTCCCAGTCCCCTTCTGCAGGAGTGTCTCCTTTATTGACTTGCAGAGGCTGTTCTGTTGCTGGAATCTTGGTCCCAGTTGTTAAAGTTACATCTATCCAGGAAATGGCCTACGTTGAGAGACCATATTTCTGCCCTGCTGAGCATGATCCTGCCCTAATTCCAGCCTCTCCACTGCTTAAATTCTGACGACTTGGATTATCTAGGATAAGGGCCATGATCAATGATAAGTTCAGTTTATGAAAAGTCAGCAGACTTCATGGTCAACTGAGAATTCACTTCTTCCAGAATAAGATAATCAGGAAATATCTGGGACATGAACATATGAGACAAAATAGTTGAAAATCTGGCAGGAACCACTGAAGAACTTTGAATGGCACAATGGATGGGTTGGGGTTCCATTTAGATGATAGTCTGGGGTTCCATGTAGGTTACAGTTCACATCTATTGGACAAGCACCATCTGGAGACATTCAGGGAGCAAAGCTGCTCCTCCACTGGTGGAAGGGAGCAGGTTAACGTTCTCTTTTGGTTTAGACATACTGAACCAAAGTGTGCCTGTATGGTGGGACAATGGAACACACATCAGCACATTCTCAGAGGTCCATGGTGGCTACGGCACATTGGACTGCAGAGGGTGATTTACAGAATTTGAATCTGTTTGATGTGATCACAGCTGGTACAAAATTTTAACTTCCACTTCTCTTGCTCCCACACCAAGACCCACCCTAGCTACCTTGAGCTCTTCAGTAAGTTATTCTTGGTTCAATACATCAGAGATTAGTGGTCATTGATACTAATTCTCTGAAGGCCTGTACTTGCAGCTCAAAAGTCACTGAAATCTTCATTCTAGGCCCCTCTTCCCATCCCTCTACTCCTCTCTTTTCACAGAAATATTGAGGCCCTTCCTAGGAATATAGAAAGCAAGGTGCATCTCCAGTTCAGACGTGTCCCTACAAGTCAAGGAGCCACCGTTTCAGGCAAGGCAAGGAGAACAAGCACTCATGAATGAGCTCTCCCAGAAGCCAACTCACAGCCCCATTGTGTGTGGTGTATGATAAAGCCTCAATCCTGAGAGTTTATCCCAGAAGCCCAAGGATTTCTCCTACTTTATTTGAGATGATGTAGGAAAACAGCATCCTTGAGGAACCCCAAAGAGCCAAATCTTGATTTCAGGGTGCAAAGTTCAAATGTTGCCACCAAGGCTCCAATGACCTTCTTTGTAGTTTTCCTCCTGGAAGGAAAGGAACATAAATTTTTTATATCTTGTGCAATTTCTGGCATCTTCTCCTATATTCCACTTCTTCATAAAAATTATTTTAGCCATACTCACAATTAGAAACAACTTATTTGACCATACCCTCAATGTCATTTACAAATTCCATAGGATCTATTTATTCAAGCATTCTACAAATGCTGACTAAGCATCTATATTGTATGCCTGCTCCAGGTTGAAAATGAATAACGCACAGTCTCTGGGTTTCAAGATCATTTGTCTGAGGACCTAAGACTATAATTCAGAAAATTAGACACAAGGAACTCCAGATTTTCCAGTCCTAAAATTATTTATGACTCTCTCATAATATAGAATAATATATGTTAAATTATAAATGTAGTAAACATTCTCTTGCCTTTCCTTATTTTTTTTTTCATGCATCGATTGGAAAATCCGTAACCATTTTTAATTTTTGTAAAATTGGAGGCCAGATATTTTAGGGAACATCTGTATTTGATAGATCCTACCTAAATCACAGATACATAGCCTGAAAATAGACAATACCTCACCGATTTCTGAAAGCACATATGCACTTCCACTTTCCTTGCCATTCAGAGCTGCAACTGAGCTGTGATTAACTGATGACACCACCCGGTGGTGGGAGCAGGGCACAGGGGCACTCACAGAGGTTTTAATTTACTCTCTCTCCCCTACTGCCTTGCCCTTCTTACCCAACTGGAGATTGCGCACATGCTGAGTCCAGTTTTTCTCTGCCTCTCACTACTCCCTTGTGTTTTGTTAGTGCGTTAGTTATCTAGTTTGTTTGCTTACACATATCCTGCTAGATAATATAGTACACATATATACCAACATCTGCTTTACCAGCTTCACTCATATTGTCCCCCTCTTGGGAAAGCCTCCACCTCATTTCTCACGATCTTCCTGATTTTTCCTTTCAATCTTCTTTGGTCTATATAGGAACCAAAAATAGTCCCCTTATTATTATTATTGTTAAATATGAGACTGTTTCTATGGATGTATCCATATCAAGAGAGAGGAAATCTAGGAGTTGCCCCAAGTATAAATCAAAGCGAGTCCAGTTATCCATGCAGAAGTCTCCCCAGTCTCATGCATTCTCACCTCAACACCTTTGCTACTGCTGTTCCTCATGCCAGCAAAGCCCTCCTCTCCACTTCCCTGAAGGCTTCCATTTTCCAGTCTGACTCCTCTAGGAAGTCCTGCCTATTCCACATCCCCTTCTTCTCTGAAACCCAATGCTTTGATTTTTATTATTTTTCTAGGGCTGCTGTAACATATTACCACAAACTGGTGGCTTAAAACAACAGGAATTTGTTTTTTCCCAGGTCTTCAAGCTAGATGTCCAAACTCAAGGTGATGGCACAGCCACCTTCCCTCCAAAGGCTCTAGGAGAGAATTCTTCCTTGCCTCTTCCAGCTTCCAGTGGCTCTAGCATGTCTCGGTTTGTGGCAATGCAATTTCAGTCTCTTCCCAGCCTTCACCTGAGGACCTTCTTCATTCCCATCTGTGTTTTCGCCTCTTCTTCTAAGGACACCTGACATTGGATTTAGGTACCACCCTAATCCAGTATGATCTCATCTCAACTCTTACCTTAATTACATACACAAGGACTTTTATTTAAAATAAGGTCACATTCTGAGGTTCTAGGTGGGCATGCCTTTTGGGGAGACACTGCTCAACCTGCTGCAATCATATAATGTTTTGGCTTTATTTAAAATGTTTGTCTTGTTTTCAAAATAAAATTGCCAATTGCTTAAGAGGTTTTTGGACCTCTCATAGAAACCAAAGCAGAGGATAAACATTAATTTTAAATTTAACAGAAACTTGGATTTTTAAAAATTCCTTTACATTTTCTTAAGAACATCCAGGGTTTTTTCCCCCAGTACTTTCTCTAAAGAATATTTTAAATCAGTTTCTTGTGTCTGTTGAAATCTGTTTCCTTTATTACTTTGTGGGTTTTACCTCATGTAACTTGATGTTTCCCACTGTAGGTCTCATACTTTGATACTTTCAGAATTAAAAATATCTTCCTTATAATCAAGGCAATATATTGAAATAGTCTAAGTGGACGTGCGTACTCACAGAAAATGCCAATCTAAACTAGGCACTGTCACCAAGACCTAGAGATTCCCAACATTTCAGAGGATCTCATTTTCCATACCTTGAACCTATAATACTCCCTTATTCCATCACCGTGACCCTCCTCTTACAGTGCTGGCCAGTAATGAAGATGAAGGCAATGGTGTGTTCTTTCTCTCTCTTGGGGACCTAGTAAGCATTTTTGAACAAGGGCACTAAACTAGAATGCCACACCAACTCTGCCTTTCTAGTTCCCATCTGTCCTCCAAGACTCAGCTCAAGTGCCTATCTCTTCTGTAAACTCTCCCCGATTCCTGCCAATGGAAGTTGTCTCCTCCTCCACTGTGACCCTCCTGTGTGTGTCCTTTTGCCCCCAGCATTTAATGTACACCCCCCGTTGACAGGTCATTAGGTACAAGACTGTCTTTTTCACCAGACTATATGGTCCATGAAGGCAGAGGTTATATCTTATGATCACCTCCTGAACTTGCATAGCTGTGTTCACAATGTAATGAAAGGTGGCCAGTTGAAGCCATGTACATGTTTAAATATTTTTATAGGTTACTCCCAAGCATTTTAGTAATGGTAACTGTTTGTTACAGTTCATAGCCAAGCCATGGCTGGGCATGACCCTGAACAGACAACTGTGCTTTAGAGGCTATAGTAAGCTAAATAAAATAATTATCTCGGAGATGTTTCTGAAAAGGCAAAAAAAGAGGAGAAACATCTAGAATGAAGAAATCAGTGATGGTATAGTCCCAAGAGTAAGAACCAGACCAATATGGAGAGATTGGTCTCAACTTGGAAGTAACCCCACCCTCCAGCAGCACTATTGAAATATGGAAAGGTCTGTATTCAAATCATGGCTTGGACGCTTACTACCCGTGTGAACCTGATCAATTATATTTAACTTCCCTGAATCTCAATTTCCTCCTCTGTAAAATAAAAATAATAATTACTTCGTGGGACTATTTTGAGGATTAAATTAAATGAGATAATATTTACATAATGACAAGCACAGTACCTGACTCATATTGGATACACAACGAATGGCAGCTGTGAATGTTTCATCTTTGATGAACAAAGAACAGACTCAGTTTTTGCAGGGAGAATGGATAAAAGCTGCTCTGTGAGTATGGCTAGAAGTATTTCCTTCCTATGAAGTGGTTTAGTTCTGAATTTTATCAGAACTATTGCTGGGATATGACACCAGATCTGCATTTTTATGTAGCATAAGGAAGATTTTTTTTTCAGGAATATCCCTAAGGTTTCAAGGTTTAGCAGTAAGTCAGTGATAAAACCCTTAAGTCTAATGCACTCATAAACTAGAATTATGGTAGAATAACATCCCATCCAGTTATTCATTTAACTAAGATTCACTGAGTATCTGACGTATGTGAAAGCCTCTGCTAATCACTGGGAGAGATGAACCAGATCAGGCAGTGCCCTCAGGAGTCCACTGTCTAGTTGGAGAGAAAAAAAATGCAATAGTCTCATGTTAAGGGCCTGGAAGTGGCTGTATCTGCCATTCATGGTTTTGTCTGCCCAAAACACTGCTTTCCTGCTCTGGGAAACATTCTTCTCTAAACTATATGGTTCCAAGGGGAGCAGCTGTCATACAGATTCCATCTTTGTATTAATTTTGTTATATAACACAACGCCCAAAACTTAGTGGCTTAAAGCAACAACTGTTCATATAGTTGTGGGTTGACATTTTTGTCTGGGCTTATCTAGATGGTTCTTCTGGTCTCAGCTGGGTATACTGATGGCACTGATGACTCACTAAGCAGCTCTTCTTCTTATGATTGGTTGGTTGTCAATTGGGATGACAAGGATGAGTAGCCGCATGTCTCTCATTACCATACAGGCCAGCCCAGACTCGTTCACATGGTGGTAGCAGGTCTCCAAGAGGGTGGAAGTATGCACAATCTCTTGAGGCCTAGGTGTGGAACTGGCACAGCATCACTTCTGCTGCATTCTTCTGACACCAACAGGGCTAGGTCCAGCCTAGATTCCAGGGGTGGGGAAATAGATTCCACTTCCTGATGGGAGGAGCTACAAAGTCACAGGCAGGAGTGAAACATTGTGGCCACTTCTATAATCTACCACAACCTCCCTGGCCAAATTAGAGGACATGTGCTCAGACTTGGCCAATCCTTGTACCTCCTCCCCGACGGCCCCCTGCCAGGCCTCACTTTTTGGCTCAGGGATAGACATCTGATAACCACTGGATGAATCAGATATCTTGCTCAGGACATTTCCATTTGGAGTCAGAGAGCCCAGGTATCAATTTGTATCTGGTAGGGAAAATATGAGACTAGAGCCATCAGCATCGTTTAACCACCCCACAACCCAACCTTTGATGTGGAAGAATCCTGCCCTCAGCTGCTGCTATGGTCTGAATGTATGTATTCCCCCAAAATTTATATGTTAAAATCCTAACCCCCAAGGCAATAGTATAAAGAGGTAGGGCCTTTTGGGAGGTGAGTAAGTCATGAAGGCAGAAGCCTTATAGTTGGGATTAGCACCCTCATAAAAGAGGCCCCAGAGAGCTGCCTTGCCCCTTTCACCACGTAAGGACACAGTGAGAAGGTGCCATCTATGAACTAGGAAGCAGGCTCTCACCAGACACCAAATCTGCTGGTGCCTTGATCTTAAACTTACAAAGCTTGAGAATTGCGAGTACTAAATTTCTATTTTTATAAACTACCTCATTTATGATATTTTGTAATAGCAACCCAAATAGACTGAGGCATCCAGAGAGAATGAACTCAACATTTACAAAGAAGCAGAGGCAAAACAAGGAGAGTTTTAAGGATATGGCAATCCTCTGGTTGGATTCCTTGAGACCCAGTGGCCCCTGCCTCTTCTGTAATCACCAAGTCTTCTAATCAGTTGACTTTCTGAGCCAAGCTAGGTCCTGCCACTTAAAACCAAAACTATTCTGCCAGCGTGAGGCACAGTATCTCAGAGGAGGCAGAAACCCCCTAGCTGAGGGAAGACAGAGACAGCCATATGGAAGAGAAGGAGTGTGAGCCAGAGAAAGTACAGGGTTTGGACAGGTGGAGGCATCCAGGAAGAAAATTTCAAAATAAGGAAGAGTAATAGCAAACAAACAGAGATGAGTAAATGACAACCATGCCTGAAGCATGAGAACCACTGTGCTGAAGCCTAGGTTTTAGTTGAGGAAGAGAAAAAGATGAGACTAGAAAAGCAGTTGAATCAGAATCTGCAGGATCTTAATGATATGATAAAGAACTTGAACTTTGTTTTATAGATGTAGGTGGCTCTGAATAGGGAATGTCACAACCAAAGAGGAGTTTTCAGAATATCAGTCTTGTGGCAGCTGGCATGGTGGCTTTGAGGGACAGAGAAAGAATCAAGAGATAAAGCCTGGGACAATGAGGCCTGGAACTGAGGCTGAAGAAAGCACTGAGGAAGGAACAAGGGGTATTCAAGAGGGAAAAGGGAAAAAATGCCAGGACTTAGAAACAGACTGAACCTATTGACCTCAGATGACAACATGAACAGCAGGAGATGCTTGCCATAAAGCCAGATGTTGGATCAGAGATGACGGATGTTTACAATGACAGAATTTATATGATACATTCAACAGGAACTTGGGAAAGAGGTTGGGGCCAGAGGTAGGTGTTTGGGAGTCATCAGTTAACACATGTTGATGGAGGAACTCCATGGTACACAAAAATGTCTCATGGACTTGGATTCTAATGAGGACTGTGGAAGTGCTGGGAGCAAAAGAGGTCTACAAAAAAATGTGTCCTCACAAACATGGCATAACATATGTGGAGGGAAGGTGGTTGGGTTCCTACTTAAATGATTGAGAAAGAGAACTGGGGTGTAATTGGCCTTACAGTAGAAGCCCCAGCCCCCTGCCCACAAACCTGGATGCTTTCTACTGATTAATCCTCTCTCTCCTGGCCTGCATCTCTCTTTCCTTTCACTTCCACCGTGCAGTTCATTTGTGGCTGCTGTTTTCCACACAGTGAGAGAAAATTCAGCATTTGTATTTGTCAACTCAGGAGCCATATTCAAATCACTATTCGCAGACAGAGTTACAAAAATCTTTAATACCCCCAACCAGACCAATGATAGCAGTGTGAAGGAAATCCTTCGGTGAGAGTGGAAGAACGTGATTCACCAAGATTTAGAACTGAGTGCTGCCTCTTAACAAGATTTATGTCGCACTCCCAGGTCAGGGATGGAGCAGGTCCTAGAGCAACTGGAAGCCAACTGGGAGACATCTGTGGGGGAGAGGGTGGAGGCAAGTGGGGTACCGAAAGCCACATGGACCAGGCAGAAATGGACTTCTTGGCTTTAATGTCCCTTTTGCTTGCCTATTTTCATCTTTATAGGACAGCCCCTTCCCTGTCCTTCCCAATTCCCCATTTTCTTTTCTTTTTTCCTTTCTTTAAATGCAGTCTAATCCTGAGTGTGAACTGATGTAGTTTGTGTGTTAGGGGGAAAAAAAAAATCTCTCTCTTTTTCTGCCTTTTTTTTTCCTTCTTCTTCCCCTGGCCCAGTTCATTATTTTTCTTTCTTGTCACTCAGTGTGATAGGTTGAACAGAAGTGCACAGATGAGCACTGAAAACGGTGTCACAAGGCCTTAATCTAGTCTTTAATGCCTGACTTCAGAGATGTCATTTATCTTCTAACTGCAGCAGGCATCCACCAACTTTATCTCTAATAATATATTGATGGATTAAAAGGGTCGGGCAGGAGACCGGGCTGGAAAAATTGCTTATTGACATCAAAATACAGTGCCCTCAACCTGATAAACATGGAGGGCTCGTGTATCTCCCAGAATAGTTGGCGTAGCTATAATTTTTTTTCTAACATGTTTCCCCTAGGTTCATGGGGTGGTCCGGTAAAATAAACAAATACTAAACATTATTTCTGTGCTGACATGGCCAGGGAACACACGAGATATTTTAGGAACACATTTTTAATGTCAGATTTATAAATATACCTCCCTTATTTATGACACGCTATAGCATATTCTATGACAACTTGAAACAGGCACCTATAGTCTTGGCAGCATTCAAATATTCTCCATGCAGTTTGCTAGAGCAAAAGCTCCTGGTAGCACCCGATTATGCTTTTGGATGGCTGGGTAGCGCAAGGCTATTTCAGCAGAGATGAGGCCAGTAATCTCAGAATGTAAATGAAGAGAGCCTTTGGAAAGGTTTCCTTTGTTTATTGTTCATTTCATTGTTTGGTGGGCAGCAGCATGTTTCAAATTATGGTCCCTTTTCCACATGCAGGCTGTATCTACACAAGTCCGTTTTAGAATAAACCAAAAAATAATTGTAGACGTCTTAACTCCTGCTTACTGGGTAGTTCCTAAATTGACTGTTTTCGAAATTACCTGTTGTTCAAATGAATTTTACCTAATCTGTTTTTGACCCTATGAATTAGTTTGCATGGGAAGATACCCTCCTCAGGAATTGTCATTTTTAAATTTTATAAGTGTCAATGTTGACTTTCACCTGATTTTCAAATGAAAGTGACTTCTTCAGCTCAACTCCCTTTGTTTGGAAAACAAGCTCTAAAAAAGCCTTCCTCAGCACTCTGCTAAGAGGAGGGAGGTGACCTTACTTTAGCTTTTTTTTTTAAAATTACTTCATAATTTTATTTTTTTCTGAGTACAAAAAGAATATCATAAAGGCTATCTGGCAAACTTGCTTCTATAGGGATTCGCAGAAATGACACATTATTCCAGCATTTTGTAAATATCATAGGAAATGTTCGTACGTTGTGCTCTTGCCGATGACAAGTGTGCCTTATGCAGGACCATCCAAGCCAGGATCCTAGATGTCAGTGTTCAGAGCCTAGAGATGCCTACAGAGGAAAATTCTCCACAGTCAGCTCCTGAACGTTCAGGCACACCTGCAGCCAAGCTACTTGCTGTCCACTCGCTGCCATCGTGCTGCCCTGGACAAGGGACTGAACCTCTCTTGCAGCAGTTTCCCCATCTATTACATAAAATGGAGATAATAATTGTACCTATTTTATAGGGCAGTTGTGAGACTTAGATGCATTCATATATACGAAGTGGTCACAATAGTGTCTAGTACATGATGAATGCTCAGTAAATCTTACCAATTACTATTATCATCATTTTTAAACTTATTCTTGGGCTTGTAATGACATCTCACCCCAAAGTAAGGATGACCTGAGATATGGCCAGGAAACAAGGGTGCCTACTAAGAGCAAAACATGGTAAGTAGAGGTAGGGAAAAGGAAACTTCTGAGGCCAAGGAACATGCCAAAATGAAACAACCCAAAAGCTGGCAAAAACCCTAACAGAGTCACTAGCTATAGGGTAGCAAAGCTCTTATCAGCAGACGAGAAGAGAAGAAAATAAGCACAAATGTGTATATTTTCTAAACCAGGTCTCAGGGTCCCTTGACCCTTCCTATAAGATTTCCTGGCCAAATTGGTTAATATGTTTGGGGGGAGTAAAATTGTTGCATAAAACCCTGCTAGTAAAATGAGGGTCTTTAAAGTGATGGGTTCTGGAACAGGTTGAAAAGAAAAAATAAATTTGCAAAGTAGAAAAGAGCCCATTCCAGAATGACCTAACAGTCCTCTTTGAATGCTTTGGAATAGGCTCTGTATCTGAGAAATGTCTTCTGAATTGAGAACACTGCAATTAACATGGGTAAGTTGGCTACATGGACAGAATTGAAAATGTGGAATATAAAAGCTAAGAATCCAAAACTAATCACTTAAAGGCTCCTCAACACAGAACATTCAAGGGAAGATTAGGGATCAATGTGACAGAGTACAAAAGCTGAATTGAGAGTAAAAGTAATAATACACACAATTTACAGAGCACTGACCATTTACCAGGCTCCAGTCCAGGTCTGTCTTACTCTAAAGGCATGATCTAAATTCCAACATTTCCATTCTCAGCTACATTCAGACTCTGATTGCAGGAAGCAAGGAAAAGATGGTGAGATTCCCAAGGTTCTGAGCTGGTGGGTTTTATGAGCAAGGAAAAAGGGAACTCAAAGTTTCACGTGCCTCCTATTTAACCTTTTACATATTCCTCCGCCCAGGAAGATGTCTCTTGGCTGAAGGTCTCCAATCTCAAAAACTCTAAGCTAGAGATTTACTCCTTCCTCCTCTGTTTTCAACTGCTCTGGGGATAAAGACATTCTATATAAAAGACATCTGCATGAGAATGTTTATAGCAGCACAATTCACAATTGCGAAGATGTGGAAACAACCCAAGTGCCCATCAATACATGAGTGGATTAATAAAATGTGGTATATGTATACCATGGAGTTCTACTCAGCCACAAAAAACAGTGGTGATCTAGCACCTCTTGTATTACCCTGGATAGAGCTGGAGCCCATTCCACTAAGTGAAGTATCCCAAGAATGGAAAAACAAACACCACATGTACTCACCATCAAATTGGTATTAATTGATCAACACTTCTGTGCACATGTATTAGTAACATTCATCAGATGTCGGGCAAGTGGGAGGGGGGCGGAGGGGAAGGGTATAGTCACACCTGACAGATATGGTGTGCACCGTCTGGGGGATGGACACTCTTGAAGCTCTGACTCAGATTGGGCAAACGCAATATATGTAACCTAAACATTTGTAGCCCCATAATATGCTGAAATAAAAAAAGAAAGAAAAAAAGGTATTATTGATTCTTACTGCTGTCATCAAATGGGGTCAGCCTAAGGTAAAACAGTAAATAGAGAGCCTATGACCTAGAAATCCTTTCAAAATATAAAAGTGTTCTACCCCCATGATTCACTATTTACACAGAAGACTGCATTCTTGCAACTTTCATTTAAATTTCTATTTTCAATATTTATAAAGTTCAACCATCCTCATATAGCCACCTAATCTTTGACAAAGCAGACAAAAACATACACTGGGGAAAAGAATCCTTATTCAATAAATGGTGCTGGGAAAACTGGATAGCCACATGTAGAAGACTGAACCAGGATCCACACCTTTCACCTCTCACAAAAATCAACAGATTTAAACCTAAGAAATGAAACTATTAGAATTCTAGAGGAAGAAGTTGGAAACACTCTTCTAGACATTGGCCTAGGCAAAGAATTTATGAAGAAGACCCCAAAGGCAATCACAGCAACAACCAAAATAAATAAATGGGACCTGATCAAATTAAAAAGCTTCTGCACAGCCAAGGAAATTGTCACAAGAGCAAAC
>RJWJ010005520.1:0-67719 GCA_004363605.1 Indri indri
GTGAATGCTTCTCTCTTCCTTATTTCTTGTAAATATGCACCTTGACTTTGTGCCGTCGTAGTTTCCTGCTTTTCCTCCTACCTGTCTCACTCCTCTTTGCTGAGTGTCATCCCCATGGGTTCTGTCCTATGGCATGCAACCTCTGCCTGCTCTCTCCCTCAGCAATCTCCTCTGCTCCATGGAGGTGATCCTGGAGGCAGGGAGCTCATCTGTGTCCAACACAGCCCACTCCCTTGAGGCCCAGACCCAAAGATCCAGCTGGGCGTCATCCTAAGAAGCAAGCCTGCCCATCATTCCTCTCTGGGTCCCTGTTCAGGATAATGGTCCCACCATCCACCTGGTCACCCAGGCCAAAACCCTAGGACTCATGCTAGATTTCTTTTTCTCTTTCTTTCTGTCTCATTTGACTCATTTAAAAGTATTCTTCCTGCCTCCCCTGTCCTTGCTGCTGTAGTTGTATAGGTCTTCCTCCCAGTGCATCTGGATCATTGCAGCCTTGATTGAGCTCCCTGCATCCAGGATCATCTCCAGTCTCATCCTCCACAGTTAACAGAATGTAAATGCAGAATATGCAAATCTGACATACATCCCTGCATAAAATCCTCCAGTGCCTCCCCTTCCCTGCAGGATAAAGTGCGGCCTCCATCACCTAGCACTTGAGGTTCTTTGTGATCTGGTCCATGCAGTTTCACGCTCCTCAACTTTTGCTCAGGCTGCTTCCTCTGCCATTCATGCTTGTGCCCCTCCTTTCTGAAGCCTCTAACACCAGATACCCCTATCCTGCACCCTGGCCCACCCCTGTGGGGTTGATGTGCATATAACATTTTCTGATAGCTGAAGTTAATCAAGCCAGGAACCTACAAAGTACTTTATGTATTTTACGTCATATGATTCTCCAATTGCCCTGCGAAGTAGGTGCTATGATTCTCCATTTTACAGATGAGGAAACAAAGGCACTGAGAGGTTAAGGTATTATTTAGCCAAGGTGATACAGCTCTTAAAAGAGGAGCCAAGATTTGAACCCAGGCTCTTAAAT
This sequence comes from Indri indri, assembly GCA_004363605.1. Lineage (NCBI taxonomy): Eukaryota > Metazoa > Chordata > Mammalia > Primates > Indriidae > Indri > Indri indri. The sequence continues at coordinate 1,037 of RJWJ010005520.1, forward strand.
TATATACCCCTACTTGGCACAGTATATGCAATTGGTAGTTATATGTGTTCCTTCTACTCAACTGTGGGTTTTTGAGAGCAGATATAATGTCCTCAGTTGTCTTTGTATCATCTTTGCAACTGGGATCCAATGCCTGTCACTTGGTAGGCACATTAGTAAATGAATGAATTGTTGAAGTGACATTGTAAATGTCTCGTAAATTGCATAATAAATGACACTAAGAATATGTGAGAGTATTACAAATATTTCTGTTTTTCACCTACCATGTGTATTGTCCATGAGGACATAAAAGAACTAAAAATGTTGTTACTGCCTTTGAGGAGAATTTGGTTTAATTGAGAAACTTAAATAGTTGAAAGAACATAAATATTGAGCTTTAAAGCCATTCTCATTTCTTTTACCAATGGACATTATTAGGATTTATAGGAATCAATTTATCTTTTTAAGGGTTCATCATGTGCTAATAGCTAACAGCATCAGCAGTTTGATTATTGACTTAATTGAGGTCTAGGACAGACAGACTTCCTGGTAATTTGAGAACTGCTGGCCACTTTTCCTGTCAGCCTTGCTTTGCAACGAATCCTAAAAAAGTGAAAACTTTCTGTTTCTCTGATGGAGAACTAATTTATCAATTAAAATGAAAGAGCTTTCCTAGCTCAGTTGAAGTTCACAAGAAGATGATTCACATGTATCAAATTCATACAAAAGAAGGATTTCGGTTACTATTTTAAATGCGAAACTAGTATGTTTAAAATATAGGTATGGGCATACTGTGGTTTTTGGAATCGTCCTCATGGAGAATCGTTGAAACATGGTCTCTAATGTTCTTTGTAATAGTAGCATGCTTATTTCATAAGCCAGAACCCATATAGGAAAAAGCTTTTTCCCCCTATGCTAAGGCTTATAACTGAATGAGAAAAAAATAAATTAATTACATGAATATTAAGAGGTTACTTATCTATTATAACATTGGGCCACAAGTTGACTAATTAAAAGGAATGCAGGTTGGAAAGCTGCCACAAATCTGCTCTTTTCATTTAGAGGGCCACAGGCTGAAGCCTGTGATTGTGCGTGACAGACTCTGGGAACAATGGTGCAGCACACAGACCGTCCAGATGAAGCATGTTCGTCTGAATTACACCGACGACGGGGTGGCCTACAGGCAAACAAAATGGTTAAACAATACATAATCAAGTTTTTATTTGGTATTTCCTGCGAGGCTGTACCAGTTGCCAGGGAGCATACTGTATTTTTTTCTTTGGCTGTATTAATTGTTGACCATAGCTGGCAGAGCCCCAAACAGGGACAGATAAGGGGGAAAATGGCATCTGGACATTAAAGCCTCAAGTGTACTGGGGGGGAAAAAAGCACAAAAAAATTACAGCATATATCAGGAATTTTCCAACTAACGATGTGCGGATGTGGTAGCGCGAGGGAAAAGGAGCCAAACTGAGCTTGCTTTGTTCGCTAAGAGAGGCCCCCCTGTAACATTCCTTTTAGCTGTGCATATTTTGGCTTCATTTGTACAGTTTTAACTTTATACTGTGTGTGGAGAAGTTCAGTTGTAACTGGTTGTGGCTAATAATTCTATTGCAATAATTAAAGTTCATGCATAGCTGTTAGGTTATTGGTTACTTAGAAGCTGCTTCGAAAACCAAGTCTAAGCTGAAAACTTTTTAAGTGACATGTCATTACTGTAAAAGATGGCAACGATTATTTTCTTTGATTTCACAACAGTTTTTTTTTTCTTTTTTTAAAGACAAGATTCATTTATGGAGACAAATAAGAAACAATGTCTCAAAAGCTTAGGATAGGAGTGTGAGGGCCCAGACTGGGAATGATGAGACTATAGATCCTGTAGCCTATGAATAAAATATTCTCCAGCTGGTTTTTAAAACATGAAAATTTGTAATGGGCATAATTTCATCTCCTTTTATATTCCATTTAAAATGTGAAAGTAATACATAAATATTAGTAAATCTATGGCAGAAACAAAGTATTGCAGCTTCGCAACCTCTGGTAGAAGTCTTGTATGACTGTTTTAATTCAGTAATACGATGAAAACTCTCCAACTGAACAGTTTCCTTAAAAAAGTGGTAAGCCTTGGAGTCCCCAGTAAAATAGTAATTGTAATGTATACCAAACTGTTAGAGCTGTGAAATGTGTTTCCCCGGGGGCTTCTCTTGCAGTGGTAGAGATCTCCCTGTGTGTATGGTTGTCATGTTCGGTGGTTACACGTGCGGACTTGGGTTACACCTGGGTTTGAATTCTGGCTCCGACAGGTGGCTAGCTGTGGGACTTTACTGTAGATGTTAACGTGTTCTGAACATCAGTATCTTACCTAGAATACGGGTAAAAAATTCAATGCCTATTTCACAAGTTTTTACAGTATTTAAATAACATAAAATGTGTGAAGTCCTAAGTGAAGAGCTGGGCATATGGAAAGGCCATGGTAAACATTGGCTGTTATTATCACGTTGTCTTTGTTGTGAAGCTCTGGGGTTTCTTTGAGCTTCTCAAAACATTCTTTCTAGTCAGTGTCTGCGCTAGAGTTGAATATATTTACTTAATCACCATTGACTTCTACAACAGAGAGCAAGGAATAGGTTGTTTGGTCTCTAATGAAATCCGGGGCAATAGTTTTTGATTACTGTTAAGCATTCTTTGAGAAGCTGAAATTTTAATAACTGTTTTCAGAAGCACTTATTAAGACGCAATTATTAATCATGAAAAACAGCACTCTCAAATAGCGTCATTCTTCCCAAGATGGACTTCCAACTACAGGATACGCATACTTTATGACGTTATAGACGGCTGCCTGGTAACACAAAGACCAGGGCTTCCTCTCCCAATGTGAAGAGAAAAATCCTCTCTCGTTACTGTCTCGTGTTTGATTGGGTGATTTTCTAAGATTTTAATGACTTTTGTACATACCAATTACATTTTCTGTTGTATTGCTTCTTTTCATTTTTTTCTCCAGAAATCTTAACCCTCTTGAAGGCAGAAAATATGGTAGGGGTTCATAGACTCTGAATTTATCACCCCAGGATTCAATGTGCCGTTCATTCAATAAAGAGGTGATATTATTAATGATGATCAATGTTTAGATCCCAAACATCTTTAAATCTGCAAAACCTCTCATAGACCAAAGCATTTGTTTATGTAAGCTAATGAGTCCCTGACATTAGACCGGTTTTTTTTCAAAGTAAATCTCATATCCTGAAAACATTTTGAGGCCTTAAATAATGTCACTATTGAATAACATCTTTTGAGTAATTTAGTAAAAACTGTAATAAAACATACGTGGTAAGTTTTTATGAGGGATCTCTATTTCTTAGCATTAGGGATAAAAGATTATTGTTAATTCTCCCCCACTGAAACAATAACAACAATAATAATAGGCTCACTGTGGTCAGCTTTGACTTCATAACTGGAAAACTCTGTTTTCATTTCTACAATTGGCATTTTCTCTTCAGCTGCTTTTTAAGTTGGGCTGTTAGCAATTTAGCCTGTCTTTAATTTTAAGCACCATTCTTCTAGTTAGGAGATCCCAATAGGAAGCCCATTCGTGTAGCCTCGCCTCTCATTGGCTAGCTGGGAAAAGAGCATTTCTGCATAAATTGGATGCTTCCTTCTCCCCTGGAGACCAAATATGCTCATGTTTCACAATCCCCTGGTTTGTAAGCTTGAGTCCATTGCCTGAAGCTGGAAACTTTCACTTTGTAGAACAGAGCACACATCGAAATCCAGATCCAATACCCCTGACATGCCCGTGGGTCTGACAGCAGATTGAATACACGCTTCTTTCTTAATCCAGTGTTTCTGAGCTGCTTCAACTGAAATCAGAAACCGATGTGCATGAGAGAGGTGTCCTTCAAAGAAAGGTATTTCCTTTGTGCAGCTCCAGTGCACACAGAATCCAAGGGGTTAACCTGAGAGCTGCTTTGAAAACAGAGGCGAAGGTCACTGGCGGCAACAGCAAAGACTTTTAAAGCCTGGCGTCCTGAGCCTTTCAGCCTGCCTTCCCCACCCAGGGGATTGTAAACATTGGCTCCCGGCCACCACGTCCCACAGCACAAAACTTCTCTGTGCTTTCAGCATATACATTTATGCTTTTTTATGGAAGCTGAAGCAGAGGCAAATTATTGCTGTGAGCCAGAGAACATGTCTCTGTTCAGTGACAGGGGAGGAATCCTGTCCTGCCGGAATGTGAAAGCATGCAGATATGCTTATTTAGCAGGACTTCACATGGAACTTAGCCGCTGCTCTTAGCCTGGCTTTCTCAAGTCAAAAGAATGTGTAGAATGCTGTCACTTAATCAGAACCCAGAAGAGCTCTTTTATCTGCCATTTGTTAGTAACTTGCAATATTGTCCTTATCGCTTTGTCCTTTAGCTTGATCCAGTGCCCTCGGATATGAGAACTGGTAACATGAAAGCACTTATTACCTTGAGCTTTGCTTCTTGTTTTCGTCTTTAAAACTCAGAGTTCCCTCAGCACCAACAAAGAAGCTATGGGGCCTTTTTTTTTTCCCTGTAATTTAAATAAAGTTGTCTTAGTCCTAGGACCATAGTTGTTTGGTAATGTTTAAAAGAAACCAAGATGATTCATATTTTTATGCTGCCATTTATACCTGATTCTTCAAAAATGTGTTATTGACATAACTTTTTATCGTAATAACCTTCATTGATTCAATTGCATGAGGACAAAATGGAATTTCCAGAGATAATATGTGTAGCTTAAATTTCTTAAATTTCTCCGTCCCAAACTTTTTAATACTTTGTAGGAGGTTAATATTCTTCTAAGTAATTTCATGTAATTTCAAGCATTTGATATGATATTTTTCTTTTCAGTGATTTCTAAAGACAGTCTTTAGAAATTTTGATAGGTCCATATACTACAATAGGTAGGGGCAAAAAAATTAAATAAGCATAGTTTATAATAAATTTGGGTGCTTACCTACAGAACAGAAAGCACAATCACTGTGCATTCCTGTTTGAATAATGATGCTTGATTCTGAAAAGAATATGAGACAGACAACAGCCCCTAACATATTGCACAGATATGCAGACATGATTGTTCTCTAGCCTTTAGCTGCTGTTGATAAGAGATATGTGGCTTTGCCTTTTGCTTCTCTGTCTAAATGATTCTTAAAGGCTCTTCACACTTTGTTCTGTAATTCCAGTTTTGCCTTATAGAATGACAAGTTCTATTGGGTACTTATTAATGTTCTTTCAGTTTTCCTCGTGATCAAAATTCCATTTCTTTATACATAAGTTTCGATGGACAGCATCACTGACCTGAATGTATCGGTACATAGTGTAATGTCCATATAGTTTCACTGAGCATGTAGAATTCATTTATTCTTAATTATAAGATTCCGGGGTTGGAAGGACTTTAGAAATAATCAAATGTGACTTCTTGATTTTATAGCAGAGAAAACTGGTGCCCAAGGATATAAAATTACTTTTTTGCAAGAATGTACAGAGGTTATTTATAATAAAAATACAGAGGTACATCTGGGACAAAAACCCAGGTTTCCAAATCTCTGTCCAGGACTCTTTCCCGTAGTCCATCTAGTCTTGTACCCCTTGACCTGTATGGTGTTCGCAGATGACCAAAGATGAGATTAATGTATGGCTGATATTTGTGTCATGGGTCTACCTCGGGTAGCAGACCTCATAAGTGATTATGAGCAGGTGTTCTGTACACTGAGCTGAAGATGACATGAGGTGTCTTGGTCTTTACTTGTTCCCAAAGCACCTGGTGACTAACATTTCAACCATTCATCTTATCAACTTGCCACACCTCAGTTTCCCTATAAATTTCTCACATTCTCTTTAAAATCCCCTTTATCTTTTGCCTATTTAAATGTATAAGAGTGACTTCACATGACAACAGGGAACTCTGCATCAAAGCTGACAGTATGAACAAAGCTATTCACAGAGGCTAATTCATAGCACTAATGACTTAATTGAGTTTTGAAAATTATAACAGGAATGTCTATTTTGCACAGTCTCAACCTTTCTTTTTTGTAGGATATATGTGTGTGTGTGTGTGTGTGTGTGTGTGTGTGTGTGTCCCCTGTCTTTTGATTGCCTGTGAACCTACAATATATATAAATATGGGATATTTGTTTTTCTTATCCAGGTTAATGGAAAGAGACACACAGAGAAAATTAGGGGTGATTAGAAAGGAAGATTGAAAATAAATGTAAAAACCTTTAATCAGGAGCACAAAAGAAAAGGAATTCTTTTCAAGAACCATCTATTATATTTATTGGTTTTTAAAGGCCAATGTTATTAATAGAAATACTCGTGAAAAAATCATTTTTAAAGTATATAATGATAAATTGTGTAGAAAATACCTATATAAACTAGGAGACAGGAAAAGTTTAAAACATAAATGAATAAATTACAAAACAACGTAACAATGAAATGGAAAATAAATCTAACAGTTGGTCCCACGTAAAGACTAACAACAAAGACAATCCTCTGGCAAAGCTGAGAAAAAAAGGAGAGCCATGTTATGGAGCAGGTCAGTCCACTTTGCTGCTGGGTAGTAGAGCTTTTAAAAAAACATGTGGCATATGAGACAGGATCAGATAGGGAAGGAGGGAATACTGATTAGAGCTTCTCCGCGAGCCCCAACTCCGAGGCCTCAAGCCTGGGCACCCCCAATTCTCTTTCCATTAACCCGGATAAGAAAAACAAATATCCCATATTTACATATGTTTTAGGTTCACAGGCGAGCAATAGACAGGGGATGTTTATCCTGCAAAAAAAGAGAGTTTGGGACTATGCAAAACAGACATTCCTGTTATAATTTTCAGAACGCATTTTAGTCATTATAAGCAAACACTGATTTCACATCACTCTGTGTTAGGCATTAAGTAGTAAGGCTGGGGGTATGCAGTGTTAGGAGACATGGATTACGCTTGAGAGGTTTATAGTTTGGTAGGTAAATCAAATGTGGTAAAAATACCAACTGAGAAGGGTAGAGAAGTACCCTGTAAAGAGCAATGATGATAAAAATGTTATAGAAGTACCAGAGATGGAAGTGAGTAAAAATGCTTGGTTTTCATTAATAAAACTTTTTTTTCACAATATTCCACATGGAAAGTCATAGAAAAGCTTAGGCCTGTATACCTCTGTTAAAAAAAAAAAAAAAAAATGAATGCATTGTAATACAAGGAATTTGAGGTCCCAAGGGTAGAAACTTCTATTCTCTTCATAGGTAGCAACTGCTTAGCCTTAGAAATTAAGACAGAAATGTACTGCGATTGATATATATGGATTTATCTTTGGAGTGAAACAGGCACTCAACAGACAGTAGCTCTTACTAATTAATTAACAAATGCACTATGGAAATTCCTTCCTGTTAATGTCAGTTAGATTTTGCTGAAGATACGTGTTTTATAGAAGTTTCTTATTGCCATGGCTTTCGCATGGGAGAGTCCATACTTTTAGTCCTATAGGTTTCATTGGAGCAATAAGATGGTATCCTTCAGCTTACTCAATGATTGCTTGTCACTCTCTTGCATTGATACTTAACAAATTTTTAAAGTACAGTTAAATGACTTCTCTGTATTTGAAATATGTATCTCTGCACTCGGGTTTTCTTTTATGGCAAAGACATTCTTTACATCTGAAGTCTTAAATGTTTCTCCATATATGCTTGAGGCTTTTCTTCAAGAGGTTTACTCCCTCTGCTGGCTCCAACTATGAAAGCGTGTAATCAGTATAGTTCTGATTACAAATCCCAGGGATCGCTTGCATATGATGTTCTTTGCCTTAGACTTTTTCCAAAGTGTAAAATTAAACTTTAGTTTGGCTCCCTCTAATTCTGGATATAAAATCACCCAAGAATCTGAGAGATATTTTACATTTCTTTAGAGAACAATATGAAATTCTATGAGACCAGTAGTGATTTGATAATTAAGAAAGTTTGACATGCAACTTTACAGTATATAATAGGTGCTCAATAAATATTTATTAGTTTCTTGATTGCAGTCATATTTTTATCATGCACAGACATTGTGTGTACTTTATTTTAAGAGCAATAAGTCACCCATTCTGTTTAATGAAGTCATCTGTGTTTCTGTAGCACTTTCTCAATGCCTTATTATAGTTCCAACCACACTGTATTACAGTTATTTCTTTTTATATTTGCCTCACTAGACTAGGAACTCTTCCAGAACAGAAACGACCCATTATTTGTCTTTATAGTCTCAAACCCTATCATGGTGGCTTGGTTGCCCAGTAAATGTTGATGAACTTCAACACTGCAATAAACATCTTCCCAAATGGTCTACAGACAGCCAGAAAGTTTAATTAGAATTTTTAAGGCACTCTACTTTTACCAGAAAGAATTGAAAGTAAATAAGGATTTATTCAGAACAGCCACTGCCTAAGCATGAGCATATCTGTACTAACAGAAATAGTATAGTTAATACAGACATAGCAAGATGTCCTCACCATCTACATCTATAATAATATATAGTGGTAATTGACACCCACAATGGTTATACCAAAGCCCTGAAGGGTACTTTATAATTTTTATTTTCATTTTGTACTTTTATTTTCAATGCAAAACCAAATTTTGATATATTTGCTGGCTTTAAAACAAGACATACCAACTCTTATTTTTCAGGACTATGTTAGTTCAGAATGTTAAATTGCATGCATGTACACATTACAAATTTTATTTTAGATTATTTGTGCTCAGCCCTGTATATTGTCGTAGATTAGTGCTTTTCAACTCGTCTTCCAAGGCATACTAATTCCGTAGAATGGTAATAGGTGTTATATGAAGGGGGCAAAAAATCATTCAGCTTGGTAAATGCTGAATTATATGTTTCTTTTTTAACTGCAAGACTTCTCAGAGCCTGTAATATGTCAGTGAGCAATGTGAGTTTATAGAGGGTGGATTCAGCTTATTCCCCAATTTTTTTTATTTAAAACTGTTTTTTTAGAACATCTCTCGACATTATCTAAATTCCCTTTGGGAAACAGACATATACATTTCAAGACTTAACAGTGTAGCCAAATGAGTTCCTCCAATAATTTTAAGATACTACCAATGGCCAGGCGTGGTGGCTCACGCCTGTAATCCTAGCACTCTGGGAGGCCGAGGCAGGAGGATTGCTTGAGCTCAGGAGTTTGAGACCAGCCTGAGCAAGAGCGAGACCCCATCTCTACTAAAAATAGAAAGAAATTAGCCAAACAACTAGAAATCGAAAAAATTAGCTGGGCATGGTGGCGCGTGCCTGTGGTCCCAGCTACCCGGGAGGCTGAGGCAGGATTGCTTGAGCCCAGGAGTTTGAGGTTGCTGTGAGCTAGGCTGATGCCATGGCACTCTAGCCCAGGCAAGAGAGTGAGACCCTGTCTCTAAATAAATAAATAAATAAATAAATAAATAAATAAATAAGATACTACCAGTGTTCTTCTCTGATTGGGAAGTGTCTTTATTAATGGAAAATGTTGATGGAATCACTTCAAATCTATTTCTTTTTGAAGTCAAATGAAGAACCTCACAGATTTTATGTTTACCCCAATATGCATAACTTTCAGGGCTGGATCACAGTACAGTTGCCCCTCGGTATCTGTGGGAGATTGGTTCTTGGAGCCCCCATGGATATCAAAATCCACGGATGCTCAAGTCACTTAAATAAAATAGTACTTGCATATAACCTATGCACATCCTCCCATATACTTCAGATTACCTCTAGGTTTCATATAATACCTAATGCAATGTAAATGTCATGTAAATAGTTGTTCTACTGTATTGTTTAGAGAACAGTGACAAGAAAAGAGTCCGTACAAATTCAGTACAGATGCAACCATCCATTTTCTTTTTTCAAATATTTTCAATCCACAGTTGATTGAATCCATGGATGTGGAACCCACAGATACAGAGGGCCAGCTGTATGCCTTGTCATCTTTCCCACCATATTTTTGGAGTCAGACTGTGAGCCCCACAGGGCAAGAACCATCCCCTCACGTTCACTAGCACTGAGCATTGGCCACCAGGTAGCACTCTGCAAGTGTTTATTGACTAAATGAAGAAAATCATTTCTATAGTCATTCAGAGTCTCTAAACCACAAGGGAAAGTGGCACCATGTGTGTACGATTAGTGTCCCTCAGCCACCCACCACCACCAAGATCGTTGCTGTGCTTCCCCATTTTTAAATTCTGTGCCTGGGTGTATGTGAAGATAGGTTCACAACATATGGAAACGTGACTTAATGACCTCTTCAGAGGGAAATGTGGCAATAGAGACCCATAGCTTAGGGTTTGCCTCTTACTAAGCTACAGGGCTGTAAACTGACAGGTATGGTTCTGTGTTTTAGCATTTAATGATGTTTCAAAATTTTGTCCAGAGAAGAAATTTAGTAAAAACCACCATCTAACGTTTCTAAAACTTTTACATTATTAGTACTCAAACGAGCATTTCAGAATACTTTTTACTTCAGTTCCTTTTTCAGTGCTTAAATTGTCTAAGAACTCTGTATAAATACATAGTCTCTGTACCTCCAGAGGAGGACAGATGCTTAAAGAATTGGGAATTTGCTAAAAGTCACACATAGAAGGGGACAAAATGAGAAGAGAAGCCTAACATTTTCAAATTGCCTTAAACTATTGAGTTATACATCTGTACACAAAGGATAGATATTATTTATTCTGTCATTGCCAAGTCTAGTCAGTGCTTAAATAAATCCCGATTATATTATCATTTTTTAGAACCTTCTTACAGTTGTTTAGTCAGAAGTATGGGAGGTACCACTGCACACTAACTTGAATGGTTGGGAATATCAACCAATGGAGAAATTGGAACCCTCATACATTTCTGATGGGAGTGCAAAATAGTTCAACCACTTGGAAAACTGTTCAGTGGTATCTAATAAACACTTGCCTACTCTGTATATGTACCTAAGAGAAATAAGTGCCTATATTCAACAAGAAACATGTACAAAAACATTCAAAGCAGAGTGTTTATTTTACTATAACCAAAAACTAGACCTATCCATCAATAGAAAAAATAGCAGAATAAATTCTGGCATATTGATACAATGGAATACTACACAGCAACGAAAGGGAACAAACTATGTACTGATAGGCACAACAACATGTACAGTGTTTATATATTATCTTCTGCAAAAAAACCAGACACATAATTCCTTTACCCAAAATTCAAGAATCAGCAAAATTAGTCCATGGGGACATAAGTCAGAATAGGGATACAGGAGTGGTATTGACTAGGAAGGGTATAAGAGGACCCTCTGTGATGATGTAAATATTCTATATCTCAGTCTAAGTGGTGGTTCTATAGGTTGTACCTATGTAAAACATATTGTACATACTAAGATTTGTGTACACCTCTAAACAAATAAATAAATGCCTTAGACAAATACACATACACATATTAACTGATGCCAGTAGTTCTATTGTCATATTTATGAATCTAGAATACCTTTTATACTTTCATAATAACCCAAAGACAAATGGATTATTTTCCTCCCTGTTTTGGTTTGTTGTTGTTTGGGGTTTTGTTTTGTTTTCTTTTTCTTTTTTTTTTTTTTTTTGAGTTTAGTGGGCAAATTTGGAAGAACTTCTTTGTCAGAAAATTTTTGTTTTAAATCATACATTTAACAAGCAGTTATTGAATGCCTGCTGTATGCCAGCTACTGTATACCAAGCATTGGGGATCCAAAGATAAATAAGACCCAGTCCTTGCCATTGTAGTACTCAAATTTTGTGGGGGTAAAGATTCTTGTGGTCACACCACATGTCAGCAAGGGGCTGTAACAGAGGAGTGCTGCAGGAGGGTAGAGCAGGGAGCTACTCCCTCTCACAGGAGGGTATCACCAGGCCCCACTTCTATTTTTATTGGGGTCCTCTATGTATTAAGTGTCTATATTAAGTAGTTTAAGAATACTTTTTAGTTGCTAAAGGATAGTTAAAATATTTTATGTCATCTACATGTTTTCTTAGATATCATTGTAACCACTTCTGTCAAAAGACAAAATTACAACAAATTTAAAGATATCAGTTGGCTCTATTGTGATTCTAGAATCAGACACTTCATGCCATAAAATGGCATAAGTGTTCCAATGAGGAGGAGGTTGGCTGTAGACAGAAAAAGGGCTGAAGAAAGCAGAAACAAAGAACATAAAGCAGATTGGTCATTTCATAGTTACTTTCCTTGTAAGTAGGGACAGTGAAAAAACAGAACAATAGAAGGATAACTGGTTAACATCACATTACTTCAGGTTGCTCTTTGTTGTAAGGATTAAAACTGAGGGAACCTTATTATCACACAAGATTGAAAATTGAAACTGGCCAGTTTGGGAAATTCAGCTGTTATCTCTCTCTGCTGATTTCTCTTAAGGTCAGATAACAACTCAGTTTCAGGCTGGTGAGCAAGGGTGACTCCATTTTGAGTTTTATGGGTCTGTTGGGGCTTAGTGCAGGAGTTTAGTGCAAAATAATGGTCTCTCATAATTTTTGTTTAAGACTTCTTAGACCATTTATCAAAGCCCTAGTAGTTTAAGGATGAAAGAAGCTACCCGCCACAGATTTCTAGAAAGCAGCAACATTCTTTGAAATATCTATAAGTGGAAAGGTGGTGTTTCTTTGAATTAGTTCTGAGGTAAGAGCCAACCCTCCCAAACTTGGAGGGGTACTTTTCCTTTCAATTAGTGTTTGCATGCAACAACCACCCTACCCCCAACACATGTGCCCCTGAGTCTAGGTGAGAAGCCTTCCGCTGGTTTTTACGTTCACACATGTATCTCTCCTGATAGCGGATATACCTAGAAATACTCTGTAAAGTCCTTGGTATTGGTGTGGTTCTTCCTAGAAACTGAGACAATTTTAAGAAAAGCATTGCAGCTCATTAAGAGCAAATGAATTTATGTATTCTGTGATTATCTATTCAATTAACAGAACTATATTCCCTTTCAATGATCCTTTCACCTCTGCTCATAGAAGAGATACGAAATGAATTTTAAAGATACTTAAAATTCCATAAGTATAGAAAAATGTTTTGTAAAAGAAAGGGAAAATTAAATAAAGGGCTGGGACACATATTACACGTAAGACTTTTTAAAAAATAACTTTGAAGTCATAGTAAAATCCAGGGTGATACCATCACATCTGCACAATTGCAGTGTGCTCAAACATGGAAATTCTTTAAACCTAGTGATGGGCTTTTTTTTTTAAGCTTAGAAACTGTGTTAGAAAATGTGGGTGATACTACTTATGTTCCCCAAACTGTGTATTTTCCTTGTATTGTTTCCACAGCTCTAGTCCTCTGTGCATTTTGCTCTTTTGTAAACAAGAAGGCACCCTTTTTACACTATGTCTGCATAAATGGGTGAAGGGTGAGTTTGAGGGAGAGTCTGACTTGGGGAACTGGTTAGATGATGATTTCATTGGCAGAGATAGAAAAATACAAAAGGAGAACAAGTTGGGGAGGAAAGATGCTGTGGTCTCCGGGGGGATGTCGGGGGCGGACGGCAGAAACACGCCTGTGCACACAGTGCCAGACTTCTGGCCTCCGTGCAGAGCATCGTGGGTAGGTAGATTATCCCTACCCTCCAGCCATTTGCACAACTATGACCCTGATCCCTCAACCGGTAACCCTCATGGTGAAATCCTTTGGGATGCCATTGTCCTAGAAAAACAACTTTTTTTGTTCTTGTCAGCTTTTCTGGTAAACTACTTTACTATAGGAATGTTGATTGCTTTGGAAATACAGTTTTTGTTGCAGTTAGGCTGAAGACAAAAAAAAAAAAAAAAATACAGAAGACGACCTGAGGTCATTTAGACTCCACAGTGAGGAGAATGAACTTGAGTCAGATAAGACCTGCTTCAAATCCTGGTTCTGCTGTTTACTAGCTGAGGGCTCCTTCTGTAAGTTTCAACTTCCTTGTCTGTAAAAACAGAGTCATTGATACTCACCTCACACCATTAAACTGAAGATTGTGTAAGGGAACAGAGGAAGTCGATCCAGCATATACATCTTCTGTGCTTTACAAATGTTTTCCGTCTCCTTCCCTAGCCTGCTTTTTACCCTCAAATAAGATAAAAATGGAAAGTTTTAGAGAAACGAAAAGATCACAGGATCCCATGGTAATCCATTTTGATATTTAACAGTTCTTATTGTCAGAAAATATTTCCTTTTGTTTAACCCAAATTCCTAATGCTGCAATGTAAATTCCTTCTCTCAGATGAGTCCTTCTTTTTTGTTTGCGGTTTTAATCCTGCTAAATGAACAGCATAAAACATCCTAATCTTCAGAAGCATATTTTCTTTATTTCTTGTCTTTAAGAGCTGAAAGCACAAAATATAGTGGAAGCTCCAGAGTCCTCTGTAAACTTTAAATTTGTTTTTGGTAGCCCAGATTAGCTGGAAATTTTCTGGCTGGTTTTCTTCTCCTGCATGCCTCTCTATGAGGCATTGTAGATGGGGGCATGTAGCGGGAAATAGGAAGGGAGTGCATACTACAGAATGAGCTATACCTTAGTAGCAGCTTTCAGCTGAGGATCTTCAAATCCTTCCCATTTAAGGAAGGCAGTGCCCATAGAGTTTTAAGATGTTCAAGAATGTGTGTGCCTGAACTTAGATTTTGAAACTACGCTTCCACTTCCCTTGTCACGTGCACTAACCGTATAACCTACTAGTACTCTTTTAGTACATTTGCTTGCAGCCTATGTAAAAATGAACATAGTAACCAACGAGAAAGAAGCTGTGAACTTTAGAAGCATTTGACTATTTCCATAGCAAAGAAAAAACCCCAATCTTTAAATTCTCTTACAAATCTGAGTACTTACGTGGCCTCTCAAAGCAAATAGATTTCCTTAAGAGTTAAAACAACTTTTAAGAGGAAACAACGAGCCATGCAGCCTGCCATATCCTGTGTTCAGAATAATTTTCATTTCTACTTATCTGTGAAGGTCGAAGGAATGTCTACAAATATTTGCTTGGTTTCTATGGTGAAGGCAGAGAGAGATCAAATATGTGATTGTTTAGTGTCAAAATCAAAACTATACTATACTGTACTTCTAGAAAGACAATGAGTTTGCTACTTGAGACATAATTGACATTTAGCAAGTGGTAACTATTTTCAGTCTCACTGAGTTCAAGACAAACTTTGAACAGTGCAGCCTGAAGGAAAACATGGACCCTTCAGGCATTTTAAAACTTCATTTTACAAAAATAAAATGGTCCTCTCACTTTATTAAAAAGTCATCTGTTGACTAAACATAGCGTTGGTGGACTCTCAGAATGAATGCCTTGTGTGGCTATGGGGACACAACCATGGGCTATAAATTTGTGCTATAATAGAAACACTCTGTCCTGCCCTATGTTATCCCTCCTAACCCTGTAACCCTCCCTTCTGGCTACCCACACATTTGTTGTAACATACCTTTAATTTATGCCTGCTTTATACAATGCTCCTCGAGGGTCTGGGTTTGAAAAGTCTACTAGAAATTGTCTCTCCCCTGAAAGGGCTGACTTTGGATCTGGGAGACAGTAAGGACACTGAGAGGCAGTGTGGTAAGTGCTATGATCACTTATGGTCGGGGAGGACTAGGCAGGGCAAGGGTCACAGGATTTAAGAAAGGAGTGTGAAGAGGGCATTCTAGAGAAATGCCTCAGTCTGGGAAGTTCACATGAGGCATGACACAGCACACGTGTTTAAAGAACCTCAAAGCCTCCGAGCAAGTTAAGGAAAGCCTGCATGTGAAGGGGAGGGGAGCAGGTGATGAAGCCAGGGAAAGGGTGGAAGCCAGATTACGAGGGTGTCGTGACTAAGCTGGACTTGAACTTGACCCTGAAAGCTCTGGAGAATGGATAAAGGATTTTAAGCAGTAGAGTGGCGAGCACAGCTTCAGATGCAGTGTAGAAGACAGAGTGGAAGGAGGCCTACTGGAATGAAAAGACCCAGAGGAAGAGGTCCGGAGAGAACAGGTCCATGATGGAATTGTCAGGATCTGGCGGCTTCACTGACGGTAGAGATGAGTAGAGAACATGGGTAGAGGCTGATTTGCTTACAGAGAGACAGAATATAAAAGGAAAAGCAGATTTCAGAGGAAAAATAATGCATGCATTTTGAATTTGAGATCCCTGTAGAAGGACTAAATGATGATGTCCAGAAGACAGTTGGATTTGTGGGTCAGATACTCTGCAGAGTTCTGAAGAGTTTGGATTGAGGGGGGGCATTCATATATGATGCCCCCCCAGGGATTGCGCATCATATAAGAAAAGTGACTGCCTAAGGATGTATCCTTAGAGAAAGCAATGGTTTAAGGGAGACAAAGATGAAAGGAACATTAGGAATGGACGCTAGCATTCTGCACTTAAGTCACTATACAGACACTGTCGCCACCCCCAGTTGTCTTTGAGCCAACCCGTTTGACTTGCAGCTTTCCTAATTTGTGAGCACACTGTCCAGGACTAACACAGGTCCCTCTCACAGAGTGGGCACTCACATCCATGAATTGGATTGAAGCTTAGTTTGACCTAAAGGTTTGCTGTCTGGGGTAAAACCTTTTTTAGGTAGGTCTGCTTAGACATTAATAAGATGAGAGAGAGTTATAAGGCCCAGAAAGAGATGGCAAGTGCTGGTATCAGAAGGTCAGAAGTCTGAATCCCTCAACTCCGCCTTTGTTGGTCCTTCAGTGGGTCATTATCATCCCTCCCTGGACACAGTACAGTGGCTCCCTTCCCCCAAGATGCCCTTCGTCTCTACTTGGAGGGAACACACATTTCAGCTCATTTTTCCTGTGCTATTCATTGCCCTTGAGTCTTCTTACACATCCTCTGAATCAAATCAGGTCCAACCCTTCCTCCCTCCACAGGACCAGTTCCGTTGTTAAATACACATGTTTACTCAAAGGTGTTAAATTATTATGGAATAGTATTGTCACCATGCTCTCCAGTCTAGGGGATCAGTCCATCTTCAACGCTGCCACTGGGAGTTCCCTGTGATTCATTCACGTATCCAGTCATCAGGTAATCACTGAGCACCTTCCATGCATGACACTATAAATGCATTGTGGCCAATGAATCAGATGACTATAATGGAAAATAGAGAGTGTCAGGTAATATAGAAGTGCAGTGGAAGCTCAGAAGAGAGCCATTACTTGCACCTGTTAGATAAGGAAAGGTTTCGTTTAGGAGACAGTAGGTGAGCCAGGGCTTGAAAGATGGGTAGGATTTGGACCTGCAGAGACTCAGGGAAAGAGAATCCCACAGTTAACTTTTGTTGGTATGTAACTCTTAATAGTTTTCATTTAACTGGTGTTAAAATGGGAAACCAGTGCTTGGCAGAATTAGAATTCTGATTTCTAATATTGTTAATTTGAATGTATCAATTTTAAAGAACTGAATTTTGAGACTCTATGAAAAGTCAGTGAAATTATTACTAGCTTTGATTTTCACTTCACAAAACCACGCTAGTTTTCTGTAGGGAAAAAGCATATATATTAGTTCGTATTGGTATGACGCAAATAGATCAGAGCACAGCTTAGAAAGCCTTTACTTTGACAAAGTATTTTGAGGTATTTCAAGGATTGCATCCATATTCCTCATTAACTATTATCTACGTTTGCATTTGAGACATGTTGTTGCATTGAGACACGTTGGGACCCAGAAGGAGAATATCACCACACTGGTACACACCATAAGTAACTACCAAACAAAAGGATAGCAAGGACATCCAAAGATAGTGTTCTTGGATCTATAGAGTATATATATATATATATATATATATATATGTATATATATATATATTTTTTAATTTTCATTACCATTGCCACATTGTTTAGGGACTCTTAGATTGTTAACAGAGGGCAACTTACAGATCACCCAATCCAAACGTCTTTGACAGATGAGAAAACTGAGGCTTGGAGAAGTTGCCACCTGTGCTAGTTTCTTCATCTGTAAACCGGATGTATTAGTCAAGGCCTCAGCAGGAATAGATGGCACAGTCAAACTAAAGTAATTCAAGGAGGATTTGTTTACACAGACAAGATTTACAAAGATGGGGGTTTAGGGGAACGTAGCCAAGCTGTTACCGTCTCGAGGTCCTAAGGGAAGAGGAGAGGAGCAGTTACTGGAATCCAGAGGGAAGGAATTAGGTACCGTGGGCTGCCCAAGATGGACATTGGCTTTGTGATGACAGCACAGCCAGCTCTAGACAACTTCGCTGGGAGGAAATCAAGGAGTTAAGGACCCTGAACTCACACCTCTACCTCTCTCTGAACTCCTGCCAAGGGCGTTGGCCATACCCACTGAGAAACTGGAGGCATATGGCAGAGATCTGCCTTCAGGGCAGAGACCGTCTCCAGAGGCAAGAGGAAGATATCCAGCATAACATTCATACCATGCTTTTCTGCCATTGTAGCCATATAATAAGGATGAAGCAGATAACATCTATAGTTTTTCAAGGATGTTGGTGAAAGGATCCATAAATAAAGGACTGTTAAATATTATATGAAGTGAGAGTGGTTTACTCTGACATGTATTTTGAGTCAGAGTTGGCCTTGGCTGTACTTTATCTTATACTGTTATTGAACTGGTTCAAAAAAAAAAAATGCGAATAGAGATCAAAGCCCTTTAAACAGATACATCCACTTGTGTAAATATCCTTGAACTCCCCCCACCCCTTCCGGTCCCCCTCCTGCTGCCAAATCCATTCAGCACTTCTAGAGTCTGTTAATACATGTAATGATTGTAATAAACATCATATTTGCTTTGGTTCCAGCTGGCTCCAACCACCAAACTCTGCCCATAGTTCCTATTGTTATCTTTGCTTACTAGACAACTGCATTGTTACCATTAGTAGCTACCTTTGTCATAGATTTCTAAATGTGGATCATTATATATTGCACTCATTGTTTGCCTCAACATGCTTTTAAATTTAAATTTACCATTATAGTTTGTTTTTAAGGATATTTAGAATTATTAAACATAGAGAACTTTCGATAGAAATTGATTATGCTGTTGAGAACTTTTCTTACTTCCTGAAACATTTTTGTTGGTATTATCCATTTTGTATAAAGCTTTCAAGTAAAAATTAATAAGTTTCTACTTATGTGTGATTTAAACTGGTTTTAAGTTAGTCTTCCATAAGACGTTTTTAGAGGCAAAGAAGTATAATAATTTCTGAGCAAAGGAAATTTATATTTTGCTGTCAGGAAAATTTTTTACAATTTGTTCTCAAAAACCTGGATCCAGATTTAGTTGTGGTATATATTTTAAATCCCGTGAAATTAGAGAAATTGTCATCATTGGAGATATTTAAAATTACAATGACTTTTAATGCGAGGATTGAAGGACTCTGGGTCAAAGATTGCAGAATAGCCACGTAAATTAACAAATTAAAATGAGGGAAGGTCTCTTGATATATAGGACATTGTTACATAAACCAGGGAACAACTATTAGAAAATGCAATTTTTTTGTATCTATTGCAAAAGATAGTAGTTCGTTATTCCTAAATGTAGGCCCAAAGCATTGTTTGAGTTCTTTTATTAGAGAATTAACTAGAAATGTAAGTCTTATACAATTCGTATTTTATTTTGGAATTCAAACATGTTGAATTCCATAAAAACTAAGCCAAAAAAGATCTTTCTTTAGGTAAATGATAGTTCAAAATAGAGTATAAACTACATGTAATTAATCTCATTTCTCTTTGTTACAATGATTTACACAGAGACTAAGCAGAAATCTTATACCTACAAATGAGATTTTTAAATCTTAGTTTTCATTGAAGTTATTAAGTGGCAATTGATGAGAAGATGCCATACCATACATACAGCCTTGTTCCTAAACCATTTTTGAAGGAAATCATTTACCCCCAAAGGACAGTGAGTTTTTGATATTTGTAAGCTCTTTAAAAAGTTTACATTAAAACATTTCAAAGTAAATTTGAAATGATTTCTTGCTGGTTACTTAATTGCAGCCTGTATCTTTGCCTGTTGATTTGTGGATGTTTAGAGGGCTGAGTGAAAGATGCTGTGTTGGATATTAAAGAAGGAGCACACAGGGTTGAAATCAGACAGTCCTGATGCGAGTCCCAGGTCTTGTACTTCTCGGCTACATCATTCTGGCTGGATTACTCAACCTGTCTGAAATTTAGTTTCTCAGCTGTAAGATGTGCTTACTGACAGTAACCGACTATACTTGCGCCATTGAAATCGTCAAACAGCCCTTCTTTTCCTTCCCACTTTCTACCCCTGCACTGCCATGTTTTGTGGCCCTTGTCTATTTAAAGCTTGATTTTTCTGTATCCTTACAGACATTTTTCTAAGCACATATGGCTATTATATTTATACCCACACATAAACTTTTAATAAAAATTAGGATTTTTATTAAAAATTTATTTATTGACACTGTATCATGGACATCTTTCCTATATGAACAGGATGAGAACTCGCTCATTCTTTTTGATGGCTGAATAATACTCCCCTTTTGGTAGTTATTGGAGAGTGAACATCCTTACGACTGTTCATATACAGGTATGGTCGGTATTAATAGACATTTTAAAAAGCATTTGATAAAAATTCATTCTACATTTTGATGGTTACAAAATTTTAAAAGGAAGAGAAGGGAACTTCCTAAACATATCAGTATTGTTCTTATTATTTTGACTATCTAAACATTTGATAATCACTAATAAGTATTACTGACTAAAGTATTAAAAATGAAGATAGCTCTATTAAAGTTTTTCAGGATGGGTAATCGATCAGAAATCACAGTTTCCTTAGAACAGCTTGAAATAAGGCTATGTTCAGATTAAACTTTTCATCTCCTATGATGTTAGACTTTATTTTGAAGTGAGGTAAAAAGATAAATGTGTGCTCTCACGATATCTGTATATGTTTACAAATCATTCAAGTGGAACTTTATGGACAGTTTGCACCTGCACTTTTGTTTACAGTGTGTCAGAGAAGCAAAGAGAAGTGTTCCTCCAACTAGAAATATTAATAAAGCAGAAATAAATCATGTAACTAAAAACTAGAGCCCAGCATTGGACACTCTCTTTAGCAAAAATAGCACCTTTTGGGGAAGGGTTACCTGAAGGACTTTTTTTTAAAAAAAGAAAGAAAGAAAAAGAAAAACTCCAAGGGGCCAACCCATGGAGAGTCTAATTCAACCTAAGTTTTTCTAAAAGACCCATGGGTGATTCTCATGCACAGTCGGGTTGAGAACCAGTGGTACAGTATAGCATGTGACTAGAATGTAAAGGATATGGAAGAACTATGGGAGATGATGCTGGAAAGGTATACTGGAGTCAAATGATAAGTAACATTGTTGTGGTATTTGTTGGTTTGGGGTTTGTTTTTTTTCTTTTTAGAGACAGGGTCTCACTTTGTTGCCCAAGCTAGAGTACAGTGATGGTGCGATTATAGCTCTCTGCAGCCCCAAACTCCTGGGCTCAAGTTATCCTTCCACCTCAGGCACCCAAGTAGCTGGGACTATAGGCACACACCACCATGCCCAGATTGGTTTTTATTTCTATTACATCACCACCATCCCTCCAGTAGATATCAGCCAGATATTACTTAAACAAAACTTGACCCCTGTGTGAATTCACGGCAAAATACGTTATATGAGGTGAAGAGGGAAGAATCTGTCAAGAATCTTGTTCCATTAGATGTTGCTGTATAACCACCCCAAAACTTAAAACAATAACCATTTTATTGTCGCTCATAATCTTGTCGTTGATTGGTCTCAGCTGGGCAGTTCTGCTCTGTGTGGTGTTGGCTGGGGCTGCAGTCAGCTGGGGGATCGGTTGGGCTTGAATGTCCAAAATGGCTCTATCACAGCATGGCAGTGGAGTTCTAAGAGGTAGCATCTCAAGAACAAGCATTCAAAAAGGCCCAGGCTACAGGCTTCTTATGACCTAGCTTCGGTAGTCTCAGACATTACTTCCCCCATATTCTGTAGGTCAAGCAAGTCACTAAGGCCAACTCAGATTTGATGGAAGGTGAATAAACTCCATCCATTGGTGGGAGGAGCAGCATGTGCATACGACGAGAGAAGGAAACTGATGGCCGCCATTTTTGGAGACTTGCTAGCATGGTCTTATTGCACCAAGTAATATAGCATCAAAATGCATAAAGCAGAACTTCATAAAATTTACATAGACACCAATAATAATGCAATTAGACAAAACAATAAGGATAAAAGGGATCTGAATAATATAAAGTGCTTATGTAATAGGTTTATATATTGGATTCCTTATCTGACAATACACCTTCATTTCAAGTGTCCATAGAATATCTGCCCCCCGAAAAAGAAATCACTTGAACCCCTATACACTCATAAATGTGAAGCCTTAACATAATATTCTTTACTCAGCCCTCAATCTGGCAAAAATAATTACAGTTGTATTTGTTTCATCTATTATTATACACCACTCTATATTAAATGGGGTTCTTCTGTTTTTGGAATCCCTTCCTCTGGATGATTTTTATACATGGTATGAACAATTGGGTTACACATTCTCTCTTAAATTCTTTCCTATTTTTAATGTATTTTCTGAAAATAGCAGCATGAAAAGGGGTTTTCTTTTGATTCCCCAAAGTGTCATGATAACAGCAGTTTCGACTTGTTCTGGGTGCTCTGCAGACTTTAGGGTCACCATCCAGCAGCTCTGGCATCATCTTCTAATTTCACAGTAGTGCTGACCTGGGAATTAAGCTGGAATTGTTGCTATCACCTGTTTTCCATGTATTGTTTTTTTTAAGCCCCTTAAGGGGGGAAAAAAAAAGTTTTAAGATAAGTTGTTTGCATCGTTGTTTGTTTTATTTTGTTGTGGTTTTTTTTTTTGTTTTTTTTTGTTGTTGTTGTTGTTTTCGGTCTTTGGTTTGCTTTCTGAAACTCATATTGTTTTACCATCCTGATAAGACACAGAGTCTGAGGTGGGAACCCAGGTTGTGGGGATGATGTAATTTCCTGGCCTGTCAGTGATGAGTCCTATTTACTTATTGCTTCTATCACAGTGTCCCCATATGATTTATAGGAGTTCTTTCCGAACTGAGTCTTCTCATTAAACCACCCAGTGTGAGCAGTTTAAGCCGGCAGCCCTCTTCCTCAGTAACGCTCAGATCTGTTTGCCATTGCAGGTCGTCACGCTGTGGTACAGAGCTCCAGAAGTCTTGCTCCAGTCCAGCTATGCCACCCCCGTGGATCTCTGGAGTGTTGGCTGCATATTTGCAGAAATGTTTCGTAGAAAGTAAGAAATACATTTTGTTTCACTCTGCTTTCCTTGAAAGGAGACTTTTTGGATCTTTGTTGACTTAGTGTGGCATTTCTGACTCGAGTAGGGTCATGATGTCAAGATCCATCTGCTCCAAGCTACTACTTCCAAGCCTGCCTTGAAACTGCCTTCTCAGTCATTGTGGTGTAGTTGTCTATGACTAGTTCCCTGCTCTTGGAAACTCTGGAGCAG
Source organism: Indri indri (assembly GCA_004363605.1). Lineage (NCBI taxonomy): Eukaryota > Metazoa > Chordata > Mammalia > Primates > Indriidae > Indri > Indri indri. Next base: position 24,504 of record RJWJ010005520.1, read on the forward strand.
AACACTCCAGTGTTCTTAAAATTTACCTTGTTTTTATTGGTGACGGTAGGACATGGTGAACATATTTTGGTACTTTTTAGTGAAGAAATATCCTCAAGGTGGGCTTTATCCACAGGAGGAGAACTGGGACTCCTAAGTATATGGACATTTTTTAATAGAAATTTTGATGGGGAGAATAGTTAAAAAAAAAAAAACAAAATGATATTTAGGTTGAAAAGGAATAGGCAAGGAAGATGTGTCATTGCTACTTCAGAATACTTGTACCGCCATGAGAAGGAGAGATTGGATATATTCAGGCATTACAGAGGGCAGAAATGGGACCAAGTATATAGAAATTACAGAAATAAAGATTATTGTTGTTTCTGTCTTCTGGGTGGGTCAAAAAAAAAAGATTTTTGTTAAAAGGGGTAGAAATCCAACAATTAGACAGTTATCTGAAGAGGAGATTAGGGTTTATGAAAATAGTGCATTCTCACAGGGTGTCCAAAGAAGAGGCTGAACCACTACACATTGGAGATGTTTTCAGCAATGTTTATAGGGTCCATGAGTAGGGCAGGTGACCTCCAGGGCCCCTCTGAGTCTGAAAACCTGTGATTCATTTGTTTGATTTTCAGATCACAAGAAACAGCCCAACAATATAATAAAGACCTGCCAGGAAAATAAGCCGTACCTGGGTACTAAATTCATCCTGGTCAAAATTAAACAGAGAACCTAATCATAATCTAATCTTTCTTTCTTTTCTGTTGTTATTTCCATGGGAAAATGTGAGTTGGGAAGCTGAATGTATTCCCATTGGACATGTTATATTCAAAATATAGCTACATGATAGTTCACAAGGAAAAGAAGTGGTCAGCCATTGCTTGTTTCTTGGTTGGTTGGTTTTAACCAAACGAAGTTTTGTGCATGTAATAAATTTGGAAACTGTTCCTAGAACTCAGTAAATTCATCTGTAGCTCATAGGATGGGATCATGGCAAGAGGATCAGAGTACACAGATATGTAATGCAGGCCTGTCGTGTGCCAAATATAGCACTATATGCCTTCCCTTATGCTACTGTGTTTAATCCTCACAATAAGAGGAAACTGAGGTGGAATGGTAAATTTATTTGTCATCAGGCAGCTAAAAAGTAGCACGGGTATGAATTCAAGGGAAGTCTTGCGAGCTCTAATCTTGTGTTGTTTTTTGACCAGGGAAAGGAGGAGAAAAGTAATATTGAACTCAGCTGAAATGTTTACCAAACAGGCTATAAATAAGTGATTTTAAAAGTGTGGTCTCTGGATTAGGAACATCAACATCACCCAGGACCTTTTTGGAAATGCGGATTCTCAGGCCCCATCCTGCACCCACTGGATCAAAAGCTCTTGGGCTTGGATCCAGCAACCTGTGTTTTAACAAGTCCTCCACGTGATCCTAATGTAGCCTCCAGGGTAAGAACCCCTGGCTTGACTGACAGTGTCACCAGGGATGGGCAGTCTTCAAAAGTGCGGCTCCCAGGCCTCTCCCTGGAGATTCTGATTCATTACTGGGCTCGGGCCAGAGACTCTTGTTTTTAATAAAGGTGCCTCAGGTAATTCTTTTCATCTAGCAAATGTGGAAAACATTGGGTTAAAGACTTGTGTTTAGAACTGGGAATAATGTACTGTCAATAGTGCAGGCTAGGAGTTACGACAGTCATTCCAGTTCACCTCAGGAATAATTTAGCGCAGCTGAGGTTGATTAGAGAAATATTTATTGGAATGACATTTATGGGTCTAGAATTGTCCTCAGATGTGAAGATGGAGTCCTCTTGGTATGGGGGAGGGCAATCAGTTATTTGTCAACAATTACACATTTGAATAGTAGCCATGATTGATGATAAAACCAATATTTTTAAAGATGTTAAAAGAAAATAAAAGATACATAGAATTAAACATTCACTACGAAGGAATTTGCAGTGTTTTGAAGTATAGGCAGTCCTGACCTATGGAACAATTGTAACCCCAAACTTTGTTTTAAAATGTTAAAAACATTTAACACTGAAGTAAGTGATAGTATAATTGGTAATCAGGTTCCCAGCCTGGCTTGCAGAATCCTCTACAACCTGGAACATATATAACACATCGGTTGTGCTAATTCATCAAAACCTTTTTTCTATGGGAAAATTCATACTGGGTTCCAATCCAAGATGACAGTAATACCCCCCTCTTCGTCCCGGCATAGGGACTGAGACATGGGACTCAAATGTTGGAGGCTCAGGGAACGGTTTCTTTGACGATGTGGCAGCAGTCTGCTTCAGTTTGCTGGAAAAGTGAAGTATTGGGTAGAGATCCATTGGCTCTTCAAAAGTGCACATAAGAAGGTACCCTTTCTCCTGGAGCCTTGCACAAAGGTAGCAAATTGAGAAATAATTGCTTGGAGGAGGAAGCAATATCAGAAACCAGGTCCACGTGCCTTCAAGGCTGAAGGGGTATGAATCCAGGCCAGTTGCACATCCTTCCTAGGGCAGGTGCCCTGTCTCCTGGGTAGTTCCTGCTGGCTTGGCTGTGACCTTGATCGTGGCCATGGGATCTGGCCCTGTTCCTGTTCAGTTCATGTTTAATATTTCCTATGATACCACCCAGATATCTGAACGTGGCATGCTTCTTACTTATGTGAGATGGGTTCTGGGGTTCAACCCTCCTCTTGACCTGGTTCTGACTTGACTCCTAATTCAGTATTGACCCAATTGAGAATTCAAAATCCATGGATTCTGAAAGCAGACTCCCTCATTACTTAAGGAGAATCCTAAAGCAGGGAATTTTAGCACTTGTCCACTCTGGGTAACTACTTGACACTAAGCAGCAATTGCAGAATTTTATCATTTCTTTATCACCTTCATTGTTTTTGCCATATTCTTATGGCAGTGGTACTATTGTTTACTTAGCTTTTTTTACTACCTTGTATCAATTTACTTTTTTATTTAGCCTCATTCAAAACAAAAATACAGTTGTGCATTGCTTAACAACTGGGATATGTTCTAAGAAACGAATCGTTAGGCGATTTCATCGCCATGTGAATATCACAGAATAGTGTACTTACACAAGCCTAGATGGTATAGCCCATTACACACTTAGGCTATATGGTATAGCTTATTGTTCCAAAGCTATAAACCTGTAATAGCATGTTACTGTACTGAATACTGCAGGCAGTTGTAACACAATGGTAAGCATTTGTGTATCTAAACATAGAAGACATACAGTAAAAATACAGCATAAAAGATAAAAAATGGTATGCCTGAATAGGGCACTTACCATGAATAGAACTTGCAGGACTGGAAGTTGCTCTGGGTGAGTCAGTAAGTGAGGGAGGGAGTGAGCGAATGTGAAGGCCCAGGACATTGCTGTACACTACTGTAGACTTTATAAACACTGCACACTTAGGCTACACTAAATTTATAAAAGTTTGTTTTCTTTCTTCAATAATAAATTAACCTTAGCGTACTGTAACATTTTTACTTTATAAACTTTTTAATTTTTTTAAATTTTTGACTCTTTTATAATAACACAACTTAAAACACAAATACATTGTACATCTGTATAAAAATATTTTCTTTCTTTATATCCTTATTCTATAATCTTTTTTAAAAATTTACTTTCTTTTATTTATTTAATTTTTCAGAGACAAGGTTGCACTATGTTGCCCAGGCTAGACTCAGACTCCTGGGCTCAAGTGATCCTCCCACATCAGGCTCCAGAGTAGCTGGAACTACATGTGTGCGCCACCATGCCTGGCTTAAGCTTTTTTAATTTTCATTTTTTATGTTGGTTTTTTTTTTCACTTTTTAATCTTTTTTGTTAAAAACTGAGATGCAAATACACACACTAAGCCTAGGCCTACACAGGGTCAGGATTATCAATATCACTGTCTTCCACCACTACATGTATCCCACTGGAAGGTCTTCAGAGGCAAGAACATGCACAGAGCTGCCGTCTCCTATGATAACAATGCAGTCTTCTGGAATACCTCCAATAAAATGTATTATATAGTAAATACATAAACCAGTAACATTGTTAATTATCATTATCAAGCATTATGTACTGTAGATAATTGTATGTGCTATGCTGTTACATGACTAGCAGCACAGTAGGTTTGTTTACACCACCAGCACCACACACACGGGAGTAATGCATTGCACTACAGTGACATTAGATGGCTACGACGTCACTAGCTCATGACTGTATATAAAATCACAGATTTGGTGAGCCAGTTATTTATTTGCCAAATACACATTAGAATAAATATGTAACAATTAAAATTACTAAGGAACTTAGTCCACATTTATCCCCTGAAATCATCTCACATATCACTAGTGGTACATGTCACTTGTTGGAAACCCTGTAACAGGTGTCCCATTCAGTCTACAAATCACTTACTGAGTGGCTACTGAATGCAAGGCCCACTTCTAGAGGGGTAACTTAAATGCTAGTAGAGAAGAGAGGTGTTACATGCACGATTAGTTCATTAATCAGACCTGGGATAAATGCTATGAAGAAGTACAGGGTACGATGGGTGGATATAATGAGAAGATTATTTTGGGAGGGTGAAGGAGATTTCTCAGTGGAAAGCTAGAAGTCAGGATTAACCTTCCTCAGAGGTCATAATCATAATCATTTATGCATCAGCAAGGCTCATCATCCTCCATAACCTGGGGAGAAGAAAAGAAGTGAAAGGATTAACATTTATCATGTGACAGGCCCCAGGCCAGGGACCCTTCATAGGCATTATCTCCTTAAACCCCTTTTCTAAAGGCTACTGTCCAGAGTTTACAGATGACAAATTAGAGCCTTCTACAAGGTGGGTGAATAACTTGCCCAAGGGCGCATACAGGTATTTAATGGCAGAGCCAAGAACCCAGGTCTTCCTCACTCCATAGCCTTTGACTTTTCTACTCTGCCGTGTTTCTGCCCTTGCTGTTGTTTGACCTATGAGGCCATGCTTTTTTCTGGAATTTTTTAATGTATTGTGACAATGCAGCAGCAATGATTTCTAGAGCAGTTAAGAAACAAATCACACATTTAACAGTCTCTCCTGTGTTGGAAAGCTTGACCAGGTGTTCTCTGTCATATTACTGAGAGGTCCACGTCTTCTATTCTAAAATTGAATACCTAGGAAATACGAACTCAGTAAAGAGAGTCTTAGGGCAAATGGTTGACAAAGAGCCAGAGAGTTTAAATACCATCTGTCACTATTATCTGGGTTTAATAATTGCCCACACTGACCCACAGAAGCATTCTACAAAACGGATAAGAGCTGGATTTTTATCTTCCTCTTTAACTCTTGGTCCATGGGTAATCCACCTTTACTCCATATTGAGTTGTATTTTAACACAAAAAATATATAAATTTGATCTGTAGCCAGCTAGAAGAATGGGACTGGATGGATGGATGGATGGATAGATGTGATAGATTAATTTTTAACTACATGGCAAAATAAATTAACAGTGTTAACTCCCTGTGTATCTTCCTGTTGCCTTATGATCCTTGTCAGAACTGTTGCCTGTGGTTTGAAAGTTGTGGGGTTTTCCAGGTTACAGCAGAGTCATAAAAAGAAAATGCACATTTAAAAAATAAAACATGCTACTAATTCTTTGAATGTGGAGATTGTGGTAAACAGATAGTAATTCTTAGAAGTTCTGGGTTGCCAGCTCCGCTGATCCCTAGCTAAGAAATGCCAAATGCCACCAGGAAGAATATAACAAATACAGTCACTGTTAGAAGGAAACAAATGAGACTTCATGGTCATATTGCCCTTTGTCTGGTGGCCTCTCTAGGCTTGTCATCATTGATTTCTATGAATTAAACACCCAGTAGTTGAGAAGCTGACAGTGAAACTGTCCTTTGTGGCTCAGTGGTCAGTGAGCCAGTATCTTTAAAATGTCACTGAGCGCCTTGCCAATTTTCCCATTGGTTACTGTGTTGGTGCTGCCTTCTACTTGAGTACTCTCCTTAGTGACATTGAGGAAATGAGGTCTTTAACCAGCTGACCTGGACGCCCAGGCACTGGAAGGCAAGCCCTCGTGTGAGAGGAAACCCATCACCTCAGGTTAGGTTGGAACACATGCGTAGAAACCAGGGCACTCAGCTAGACTTTCAGATTTCTTATCTCTTCTTGGATATTTTCCTAGAGGCTTTTTTTTTTTTTTCTTCTTCCTTTAAAGGACCAGCCAAATGGGAAGAATTGTTAAAGGAACATTTTCTTTAGTGAGGAAATTCCCAAGATGGTACCCAGGAAAAAGTCCAACCTTGGTTGAGTAATGCACATGGGGTAGTTCTAAGTAAGAGCAAATGGGTACTTTTTGATGTAATCAACATTGATTTTTTTAAAAATTCTTAATGCGTATCTTACTTTAACATGAATTTGAAAAATATGTTTGTCTTCGTGACATGTACTAAGAAGCCACCGCCAGGCCTGGCCTTTCCCTGTGGGGGCAGCTCTGCAGCCTCCAAGCTTCCCACCCCATGGCCCCTCTGGTCTGGCACTCTGGACCTGCCTGTTCTGTGCTCTTTTCCACAAGCTCGATTTTGTCTGCCTAGTCCTCTTTTAATCATTCTGCCATCATGTCCTTCCCTCTTACTAAGTCGTTGTTTCCCTCTTACTTCCTCCCAGGTTCCCATCTCTGTTCTGAGGAGCCAACACCCCATTTCTCTGACTCTCTGCTTCTGTTACTCCTTTCTGCTCTGCCTCTTAGAATCCTCGTCCTGTGGCACCAAATTCCCCTGCTTCCCCGAACTTTTACTCACAGTGTTCTTCTTCAAGGTAACTAAAACCAGGCCCTTTTCTGTAGGTGCTGTATCCCTCCTGAGAAGGGATCTGTGAGAGTCTTAGCCATCTGCTGCTTGGGGGCATTATTCTGCCAAAGCTTCTCAACATCTTTTTGCCATTGTCTTACATTCCCTTCCCCCAGTCTCAATTGCATGACCAGGGATTTTCAAGCGTAGAGCCACTACAGAGTAAGAGTAAATGTCACCGATGGAAGTGCTTTGCCCATAGGTGCAGACAGAGCAGTTCAAGGGTCCTGATTGACTCAGCAGCTGCATCACTTAGCTTGCACTCCCCCTGTCCTTCAGCCGGCACTTAAGCATTCAGTGGCCCTTTTAAAGAACTTGGGTTCTCTGGTCCTTTCTCAGGGCCACTGCACCTTAGGGACATCATCATCCAAGTGCTCCACCATTGAAAAGAAAGCTCTGCTTACAGATATAAATAGGGCAACCAGAGCACGTGTGCTTGTTTAGCACTTGCATCTGGGCTTTTGGTCGGCATGTCCCCTCTCCTTCAGCTCTGATCTCTTGGTCTCAGACCCATGCTAGGATTCCCTCTTCTTCCCGTCCCCACTCTCCCAACCCAACATTCAGCCTCATGTCCAATTAATAAGATGAGTGAGGCCCACAGAGTGCGCTCCTTTCCTCTCCTCTTTCAATTCGAAGATGTCTCTTTATCTTCACCTTCTGTCTTCCTTCTCTCCTGTTTCTGAGAACGATGCATTCTCCCTCCTTACGAGGCAGATCCCTCAACCCTTGCTCTTTTTCTTGATCCTGCTCTGCTTCTGGGCTCTCACTTGATCCACCATCCCCTTCTGATTGGCCTCTTCTGAGTCCAATCGTGCTCTCATCTCTCCATCTTGGAAAAGATTCCCATTCCCCTTTCTATGTCCTCAGTCTTTCTCCTTCCCTTTGTGGCCAGACTGCTTAAAAGAATAGTGCCCCTACATGTAGCCTAACCTTCATCACTACTCATTCCTTCATCCCTTCCAATGGTAAAAGTAATAGAGAACATTTATCAGGCACTTACTACGAACCAAGCACTGTAAAGTTGATCCTTGAATAACACGGGTTTGAATTGTGCAGGTCCACTATACACAGATTTTTTAAAATAAAAGTTACACTGAACGTGCCTTTCTCTCCCAGCTGCCCTTCCACATCCTCTCTACCTCTGCCACTGCTGAAACAGCAAAATCAGCCTCTCCTCTCCCTCCTCCTCCTCCTCGGCCTACTCGACGTGAAGATGATGAGGATGAAAACCTTTATGATAATCCACTTCCATTTAATGAATTGTAAATGTATTTTCTCGTCTTTGTGATTTTCCTAATGACATTTTCTATTTTCTAGCTTTATTGTAATACAATATATAATACATATAACATAGAAAATATGTGTTAATCAACTTTATGTTATTGGTATGGCTTCTAGTCAACAGTAGGCTATAAGAAGGTAAGTTTTGGAGGAGTCAAAAGTTATAAACAGATTTTTGACTGCATGGAGGGTCAGCCCCCCATGCTGTTCAAGGGTCAACTATATACAGTGCTTTAAAATACACAATTTCACTTACATCTCAGAATAACTTTATAGGCACTATTGTCACTCCCATTTTGCAGGCAAGAAAACTGAGGCCTATAAAGGTTTAGTATAGAGTACCACAATTAGTAAATGATGAGAAAAGGCTTTGAACCCAGGCTTCTCTGACTGCACAGTCCTCCTGCTGCCTCAGAGGTTGGTGATGACTTCCTCATTGTTGTACTCAGGGACCTTCTCTCCTTTCTCATCCAGAGAGCTTTGTCTAAATAAGATGCAGATGACACTCCGATGGGCTCCAGGGCCACACTGCAGTTCCCTAATAGACTGAGTCTTCCACCAGCCATCTTTTAGATACCTTACCTTCACTGAACCCCTCAAACCAGCTTCTCTCACCTTCCCTTTTTCTGTTCATGGAGCCCACATCCCCACAGCTACCCACCTGTGCCCTCAAAGTCACCTTGGAATCATCTTCGTTCTTCCATATCCAAGCCCTGTGGATTCTGTCTCCTCGGGGTCTCTCAGGTCTTGCCCCTTTCCATCACGACATCCATCTCCCTAATTTAGGCCTTCTTTAACAGTCCCCCAGTTTGGAGGAATAACCTGCTAATCTGTCGCCCTGTTTCCCACCTATTCATGTACATATGATAGATTAATATTCTTATTATAACCCTTTTCCAAAAACTTGATAAAACGGGTGGAGGATCCTTGGCTTTTCAAGACTTTCTAAAGAAGATCCCAACTTTATTCTGGCCTTAGCATATATTGTTCTCCAAGTTGTCACTATTAGTGAAAGTGACCTACCTTTTGGCCCCAAAACATGTCTCAGTGTTTTCCTCCTTAGAACCCTTGCCCTTCTTTTGTCCTGGGTGCCCAGTGCCTCCCTCATCTTCCAGAGCTAAACCTGGAAGCTGCTTCTTCAATGAAGAGGCCTTCTGTGCTCTGCCCCACTTCTGCATTCGGTCGTACCTGTGTCACGGCACTTTTCTCAGCCATGTTCTTTCTGTGCACACAAGTTGTCCGCCCTCGCTGCAGTAACAATGTAATGTAGAGCACAGTGTTCTTTCTTAGGAACCAGACATCTAAGGCACTGTTCCAGCCCTGCCCCTACCAGCTCTGTGACTAAAGGCAAACCCTCGACTTCTGGAGCATAGTGTCTTTATCTGTGGAATGGAGAGGCTGGGATGCCACATCCATGGGGTGCAAACTGTGCTTCCCAGAGTCCACAGAGCCCCTCCTGTGTCTAGTCCAGGGAGCGCGCAGCCCTTCTTGCTCCCACGCTCAGCTTTAATCAGAGCAGCTTGCTTTCATCTTTTTCTATATCGGGCTTCTGAGATCTAAAAGATCTACAATATTGGAGTGGATGGTGTCCAAGATTCACTCCAACTCTGATATTCACTGCTTCTAGATAGAACCATGTCTTGGTCATTTCTAGAACTCTTAACCATGTCCAGCACAGCTAAAACTGTTGATAGAGCTTATTATACAGCCTGATGTACTGTCCTGAGCACTTGGCAAACATAATTCAGTTTAATCCTCCCAAGCGACTTGCCCCAGGATCCCACATCTGGTCATTGGCAGAGCTTGAACTCAAAGCTGTACGACATGTAACAGCTACACTGAACTATGACGAGCTATGCTGGAAAATGAGGCAGAGTATCGTTGTAACAACTGGCGTGTGTGTGTATACATGTGTGCACATGCCTCCCTCTCCTGCCATTCCTTTTTTTAAACATTTGCATTGCCATGTGGAATATCTATAAAAGCCTAAACCAGCTCTGTATGGTAGAAATACAATGTGAGCCACAAATGTAATTATAAATTTTCGAGTAGCCACATTAAAAAAGGCAAAAAGAAACAGGTCAAATTAATTTTCATAATACATTTTATTTAACACAGTACATCCAAAATATTATTATTTCAACATGTAATGAATACAAAAATATGGGCGAATGAGATATTTTACATTTTTTTATGTTTGCACTAACTCTTCAAATTCAAATGCGTATTTCATACTTACAGCACATGTCAGTTGGGGCTAGCCACATTTCAGGTGCTCGTTAGCCACAGGTATTGTATTGGACAGCACAGATGTAAGCCATCAAATAAAAGGTTAAATTAAAGAAGAAACAGACAACTTGCCAGTTGTTGGCAACGAGGGGGAAAACGAGTCAGGGCCCTTCTCACTATTTCTCATTCTATCTCCTGCATCGTCTTCTTTTCTGATTAGGGTGAGTCTGTAGAAGTTGGGGTCCCTGCACATAAAATCAACAGAGCTGAGGCTGATGCAGCCACCTGGCCTTCTTCCCCAGAATTAGTGGCACTCGAGCACCAGCTTGCAAGTTAAAGTGTTTTCCGTACTAGCAGGTCTTCTCCAACACATCCTTCTTAAACAATGCTGGGGAGCCTTGTTGTCTCTGCAGTCTTTCACTCCACATGCCACATTCAGAAACGAGAAGAATTGCTGTGGGAAGGATCAAGTTAGGAGATCTAGATGAGAGTTAGCTTTATTTTTTAAAAAAAATTCTTAAACCAAAAAGTAAAATAACATAGTCTGGTTGTAAAAATGCCAAATGGTACAGAAGTATAAAATGTGAATTGTCTTTCCTGTACTCCCCTCCAGACTCCCAAAGACGTCCCTCAGGTATACTTCCAGATCTTCTTTATTACAGATTCAAAAGGTGGTGTGTGTGTGTTTATAAATGCGTAAATTCACATGCACACACATATATCCATAAATTTCTCTCACAGAAGTGGGCTTACACCATACTTTTCTGCATATTGCTTATTAATTTTATTTTGTTATATGTCACTACATAGAAATTTAACTCATTTTTAAACTGATGAATAACTGTCAGTTTATTTATTTTGTAATTTAACTAATTTCCTCTTGATGGACATTAGGATTTATTTGGTCCTATTGCAAACAACATTGCAGTAAACTTCTTGTGCTTATTTCGTGGAACATTTGTCCAATTATTTCTGTACAGTGAATTCCAGAAGTGAAATTACAGGGTCAAATAACATGTATGTTTTAAAAATTCTGCTAGCTAAACCAGACTACTCTCCAAAAAGCTTCAGCTAAACTCCGTTTTTAGCTTAAGGTGGGAGGTAGGATTGAGATTCTCTCAAAGATTAAGAAATGTTGTCATGGGTAAAGCAAGACAAGACCTCTCACGTAAGCCTTGGCTACCTCTTGTCCCACTACTTAAAAATAATATCAAGTGGAAAAAGTTAAATGAATATGGTAATTTTTATAAAACAGTTGTTAAGCTTGGTTTAATGCATAAGAGACTTCTTTCAACTGTAAAATTCACTGTGGGTTTCCTTTTTATCAGTTGGGTAGAGATAGGGAAGGAATCAACCTCATTTTGTCAGTTAAAAAAAAAATCTTAGATAAAGTCCCAAGCAGTTTTTCAAACTGTTTTTTGTTTTTTTGTTTTTTTGTTTTCAGTGCACAGGCAGTGCAAAGATCATTCTGCAGAGTTCCATAGTGCCCAGGGATGGAGAATAATGTATATTAAGCTCTGCTATTCCTTCCAGGCAGGGCTTGGAGCCTGGGCCTTCCCTTCATGTCATTTTTCCTTCTTAGTTAGTTGCCAGAGCTCATGCATCATTACTTCACATTTTGCCTTGTGGATACACTCCTTGGAATAACTCCAGAAGCTCTTCCATTGGCCACTTCCTCTAAATAGGAAAAGAATCAGACAATAGTTTCAAGTTTAGCTGGTCACAAAGTCTCAGGTCTGCCTGGGCACATTCATTGTGTAAGATGAAAATACTTAGTTTGAGGGAAGAAGCCCCTTACTTTTCATAAAACACAGAGAAAGTAGGTATTTTACACATTGAAAGCTAATTCTTACCAGTCTAATCTTTAGTTGGTGGCAAACTTATCATCATCTTTTTCTCGTGAACAGGGGGTACTTCCCAGCCCTACAAAATAAAAAGTACCGTGTCTGCACAAAAATTATGTTAGCTGGGGCTTGGACCTCCAATTTGAGTTGTCTGGCCTTGGTAATTCCTTCAAAGCATGATGTGACATTTACATTTGTTGTTTTATAATGTTCATGCAAATTTACTAGACAAGACAATAAATATAGTCAATAATGCAAGGCATTTTAGGTAAGTGTAAATTCATGAGATACTTTATTTCCACTGAACACTACTAAGGCACTAAATTACAACAAATGGTAAGATGTGACAAAAGATTCTACTAGATCTTAAAATGAAATGATAGGTTGTAGTGACAATCTGTGGGTAACTGGCTCACTGCTGTGGGGTGGTCTGTGCCTGACTGATACCCTTGCTCTGTTGTTTAGCACTGAGGATCTACCTCCCATCTGGCCTTCCCCAGGGTGACTGGAGGAGTTGGTGTCTGATGAGACCCAGTACTTGGCTTAACTGAAAGAATTAGGCATTTTTTTTATAGAAATAAAAGATATTACCTAGTTTCCTTTTCTCCCTCCTCTCATCTCCTTTTGTCCTCTTCCCTTTCTCCTATTCCTCATCTCCTTCATTTCTTCTATCCCTCTCACCATCTCTCTCTTCCACTATCTCCCTCTGTCACTCTCTCTCCTCTCTTCCTCCCATTTTAACCATAGGAAATATAAAGCATTCAGCACAATCTTTCACGTTGACCTTCTCTGGTAATATGTGATGGTATTGGGTTTGTGATTTATTGCTCCAGTTTCGCTTGCCAAATTAAATTTATGAGTATTAGAATTTACTCATAGATAGGATTAAGAGTTGTTGGCTGCTTAGGTGTGTGTATGTGTGCACATGTGCACGTACATAATATGAGAAAAGGTGTGACAGAGACAGCTGGAGACATGTGGACCGTATTTACTTGCAAATTGAAATACTGCAAGGGACAATTCAAAATGGCAGATTTCCAGTGGAAATTAAATTTTACTACAAACCAAGTTGGATACTACTAGCTCTTCTCTTATCACTGGCGCAGTTAGAGTTTGCTGGATGTTCCCAGTCCAAAAGCCGGGAGGAGATCCAAAACTTTGAAAGTCAGGCAACGGGAGCCTGCCAAATGTGTTTGCACTATGTTGCCCAACCATTTAATTGGTAATAATTTGACATACTAATATTTCAATATTCAGAAGTAATTTGGAAGCCAATTGCTGTATCTGTTTCACTTGTCAGAGTCATATTGAATTCTCTAGGTATCAGCATGTAATAATGCTGATTTCAAAGGCACTCAGTTTAGTGGTATACAGCCCTGATTAAAAATGGCACTGAACCTAGTACTTCTCATTTTTTTCCCTTAACTGGTACCTTTTTTACAGATTGCATATTTTCTCTTTCTGTGAAAAATGTCATTGGTATTTTGACGGGGATTGCATTGAATCTGTAGATTGCTTTGGATAGTATGGCCATTTTAACTATATTGATTCTTCCAATCCATAAGCATGGAATATCTTTCCATTTTTTTGTGTGTCATCTTCAACGTCTTTCAATGTTTAATAGTTTTCATTGCAGAGATCTTTCCCTTCTTTGGTTAAACTTTATTCCTAGGTATATTATTTTATTTGCAGCTATTGTAAATGGGATTACTTTCTTAGTGTCTTTTTCAGATTATTTACTGTTGGCATATAGAAATGTTACTGATTTTTGTATGTCGATTTTGTATTTTGCTACGTTACTGAATTTATCATTTACAGATTACATATTCATAACTTCTTGTTGTATTTATTTCTGTGAGCTCTCAATTGAAATTTACTAAAAACATTAGGAGCTATTAGTTTAAAATGATACCTACTGGCCCCCAAAACAACCAGCATGGCAGTGAAATAATTATCAAAATTATTTGGAAAAATTTTTCATTTAGCCAGAACTGGATTTAAAGCCCATTTGGTAACACAGGTTTATTATGTGTGCCTAGAAATAGGCAGACCTTTTTCCCCCTCCCTCACTTCCCTTGTTTCAGAAACACAGGGTTAATTTCAGTTCAATATATGAGCAGCTGTTCCCACTGCTGTTCCTGTTGAGATCTCCATAGTGCTGTTGACTGACCTCTGCCATCAGGGTTTTTTTTCTTTTTTTTTTTTTGGTTTTTTGTTTTTGGGCTTTTTTTCTTAGAGATCGGGTCTCTGTCACCCAGGCTAGAGTGCAGTGGTGCAATTATAGCTCACTACAGCCTTGAACTCCTGGGCTCCAGCTTCTGCCTCAGCCTCATGAGTAGCTGGGACTACAGGCACACACCACCACACCTGGCTAATTGGGTTTTTTTTTTTTTTTTAAGAGACAAAAGTCTCACTATGTTGCCCAGGCTGGTCTTGAACTCCTGGCCTCAAGCAGTCTTCCTGCCTCAGCCTCCCAAGTAGCTAGGATTACAGACGCCAGCCACCGTACCCGGCTGTCATCAGTATAATATCTCTTTCTCTCTCAGGGAGGAGACTTCAAAATACCAGAAAGCACATATGTGCAAAAAGGGACTGGGAGTCTGGAGGTGAAAAGAATGGGACATTTAGTAGATGAGGACAGGGACATGACACCAATATTAGATGAAACAGGCTATATATTAAAAACCAAGAGCTATTCAGAAAGCATAAATGTATACCAAGTAAGTTCAAAGTAATGTCTACGCTGTGTTGACTGCAAATGATTTGGGCAGGTTGCTCTTCTAAGAAGAATGAGGAAATAAACTAAAAAAAAATTCTTATAATTTTTTTAAAAATACCACTAAACAAGGCAAAGTAACATTATCCAAAAGACTTCTTAAAAAATGATTTAAAAATTCTGAAAATGATTCATGAAATCAGATGAAAATTTCTAAAAATCAGTAGGCTAACTCAAAAGAATGCTAGAATACATACTCTCTAGAAGAGAAACAAAAAGCCACGAGATTGAACATTCTAAAATGTAGACACAACAAACTGAGATGGAAAGGGAGATTAACAAGATGTACAATTATAAGGAAACTGAGTACAGTAGCACAATTAAAATCTGATAGGAGGGAGTAAAAAGTAGATTTAATACTATAGGAAAGGAAATCACTGAAGTAAAGGACAATATTGGAAATTCTCAAAGAATGCTGAGAAAAAGAACAAAAGGTTTAAAGTGGTGGTAAAATGACAAACATGAAGGATAGAAATGGAATCTGGTCTAAGAAGTCAATGGTCTTGAAGTGCAGTAATCGAAGCCGTAATTAGAGAAACATGTTCCTAAGCTGAGAAAAGACTCGAATATGCAGATTTAAAAGGTCTTACAATATTTTGAGGAAAAACATTGAAAAGAGACACTAGTAGTTGAGATCCTCAGGGGTGTGAGTACAGAAAACTCAATTTGGATCAACTGAAGAATAAGGAATTTGTTGCCTTTCATAAACCTGATTCCAGAGATAGGTGAGCTTCAGGGCTGGCTTAATCCAGAAGCTGCAGCTGCATTTCTCTAAGACTCCCTTTTCTATGTCTTGGCATCTTCAAAGACTGTTCACACATGGCAAAGTGGTATTTCCAGGTTTCACATCTACACACCAGGATACTCAGATAAAGAACACATTCCTGGCCAAGCGTGGTGGCTCACACGTGTAATTCCAGTGCCTTGGGAGCCCTAGGTGGTGACTTGAGGCCAGGAATTCAAGACCAGTCTGGGCAACATTGCAAGACCCTGTCTCTAAAAAAAAAAATTATCCAGGCATGGTGGCACGTACCTGTAATCCCAGCTACTCAGGAAGCTGAGGCAGGAGGATCACTTGAGCCCAGAAGTTCAAGTCTGCAGTGAGCCACTGTACTCCAGCCTGGGCTACGGGTTGAGATCCCATCTATTTAAGGAAAAAAAAAAAATTCTTCTGTGTCAGGATGTCAGAATTCCAAACAGGGTACTTGAGATCCATCCTTTGGACTGCTCGTGACATATGCCTACAGTTGAACCAGTGGCTAAGACCAGAAAAATGGAATTTGCTTATCAGATAGATGGTAGTTTGAAGAACATCCGTGTTCTGCTACAAGGTGAAAGGGAAAAATGAATGCTGGGGAGGGAACCCATGGAATCTACTCCAAAGACTGACACAGAGCACATCTGGAAAAATGTTTGAATTAAATGCAGAAAGATAAAGGCCTACAGTGATCAAATATGTTTATTTTAAAGCTATACAAAAAGGAAAGAAGATCAAGATGGCCTCAGACTTCTCTTGGTTAACCAAAACTTAGAAGAGAATCAAGAAAATTCTGCAGTTTTGTTGGGGGGAAAGTCTGTAACCCAAGCACTTTATACTCAACTGAGTTGTCTTAAATATGTGAAAGCAACAGAAAGGTTCAGATATGCAAGGATCCAGATAATGTTTTTGTGTTTGTTATTATCCATTGGGCATACATGAACTTACAGAGGAATATCAAAATTAGCACATCAAGAATGTGATGCCATAGTATGAAACGACTCATGGATTGTCCTGTGGGACTGTCAGAAGACCCAACATCCAACTCCTCACAGAAGCTCTGAGGAGACCTGTGACTTCAACAGACCTCACCCCTTTGTACTGGCCTTGCTAATGACCCTAGAGGAATGTGGTTGGGTTAGTATGTTTTTCACAACAACATCTGGATGAGGCTTAAAAGCAAGTAATTTCGTTATGAATTATTAGTCCTTATTATGAGAATAGCCCTGTAATTGGACTTCAGAAAATCCCCTGAAAAGCCTTAGGCAGAGTATACCATCAGATTTAAAAGTGTAATTAAATATAACTAAAATTATGTTTTAGTTTAGCCCACCTATGGCTAGAAAAAAATGGTCCGTAAAGACCTTTAAAAAAAAAAAAAAGACAAGACTAGGTCAAAGCAAAAAACCAAAGATGAAATGGAAAGTGAGATGGATGAGATAAGAAAGAATTATAAAGGCATAAAATGGACTAGCCAAATTACAGCCCCCTTAGGAGGCAGGCAGCAAAGAGCAAAACTGACACTTAGGAGAATTGAGGAAGTGATGCAAAAGGCAGATTCGGTTAAACTTTCCAGTGGGTGATTTGTTTCTTCTGATATTATCACTTCTGGCTTTTTCAGATTTTCTTTAACACTGAATTTCTCTATTTAAAGATGATCTATATTAATACAAAAGTGAAATTAATCAAAATGTCCGTTAGTGGAACTGCTTCATAACAATGTATCAGTACGCTTTATGAAGAGTTCCTTCCTGGAAGTGAGAATACTAACTCTCATGTTATTCATGTTGTTGGATGTTGTTAGTGTTATTGATATTACTGCATCCCTCACCCATTGTTAAAATGTTGGCATACTTCCATACTCATTGGTTAAGAGCCACAGCCCAGAGTACCCCAAGCTCTCCAGGTGCCCCTGCCTCTCTCCCAGGATCCCCAGGGCCTCCCCAGGATCCAGCAACTAAAGGGTTCCCAGCTGGCATACTAGGATTCTCCAGAACCCAGGGTTCTTCTGTGTTTTAAAAAAAAAATTTAATACAGAAATGCATTCCTGGGACTATACGTTTGCTGTAATTCCTGTATTTTCTTTAAGTCCCCTGAAGTCATCCCACGTGTCTAGCAGGAGTCTCTTTCAGCTACTGTTTGCGCAATTACTAGTCTAGGGCAATTCATTATACTCTTTACAATATCAAAGACCTTCTTCTAGTCCTAACTCACTGCTGATCTTTCTGTTTCTTGGACTTTAAAGGCTTCTGGAAATGGGTAAAACTTAGAATTTAATATCTAACTGCGAAATTCTTCCTTTGTTGTTGTTTGTTTTGTTTTTGAAACAGATGTAGCATTATCGTTCACCATTCTTAGCCATCTGGCACAAAAATGTTCACCAGAAGTGGTGCCCAGAATGGTCTCCAAATATACCTACACCATAGTCCCTATGAATTTGTTACATTACTTGGCAAAAGGGATTGTGCAGATGCAATTAAGATTATGAACTTTACACAACAGGGAGATTATTCTGGATTATATGAGTGGGCCCAATCTAATCACATGAGCCTTTAAAAGCAGAGAACTTTCTCAGGCTGTGCGCAAAAGAGATGTGACAGAAGGGAAAGTCAGAGATTCCAGGCATGGGACAGACCAGCGTGCTGTTGCTGGCTGAGATGTGGGGGCCCCATTAGGAACCACAGAGAAGCCTCAAGGAACTATGGGCCAGCCCCCTGGCTGTCAGCCAGCAAGGAAACCAGGGACCTCAGTTTTACGACCATATCGAACTGAATTCAGCCAACAGTCTGAATGAGGTTGGAAGCAGATTCATCCCCAGAACCTCCAGAATGGAACACCAATTCTGCCGACACCTTGATGTCATCTTTGTGCGACTCTCAACAGGACCAGCTGAGCCATGCCATACTTAGACTTTTGACCTACAGAACTGTGAGATATACATGGGTGTTGTTTTAAGCCACTAAATTTGTGCTAATTGTTAACAGCAGCAATAGAAAATTAATGCCCCAATATAATGGTAACAACAAGAACAACAACAGAAAAAACCCAGTGGGGTGCAGTGGAATAAATAGTAAACATCGCAGAACACGCAATGTGGAATGGCATGCTGTCTGGCTGAGAGTGTCTACACAGTAAGGAGCACCAATTCTGAAGGCCAGAAGGACTCAGTGGGAGCCTGCACTCAGCACTCAACTAAGAGTATACGAAGGACTAGGAGTTTGGGGGGAAACACAAATATGTATGTGTATACCATTTTTCGTAAGAAAAATATTTTAGAAATGAACCATTTTAACAAAGTGGCTTTGTAGAGTGCTATAATTAAAAGAGAGTGTGGGTGTATTGCTTGTAGCTTCTTGTTTGTTTACTTAAAGTCAATATTGTATATAGTGACAAATTGGTGAGAGGAAGAAATTATGCAAAGGGTAGATTGTTTTGACAATGGGTACATGCTGTCCCATTTGTATTTTATTTCTTCTGGTACAGCTGTTAAACTTAGAAAAGCTTTTCAAGATGTGTTAGCATAAGGTCAGGATGTTATTTTATGGTTCCTAAGCTCTGAAGCTACTTACATAAGACTCAACACAACTAGAAGGTACAGTGAATTGAATTGCTTTGTGGTATGAAATATGCTGTTAATGTGGACGTTCGCTAATATACGCTGTAATTCCGAAGGCAGTTGAGCACAGGGGTTGATACTCTGGAGCCAGATTGCCTGGGTCTAAAGCCTAGCTCTTCCACTTACTAGCTGTGTAGCCTTGGACCAGTTGCTTAACTGCTCTCTGTCTCAGTTTCCTTTTCTGCAAAAGTGGATAATAAGGCTACATCTCTCATGGTTTACTGTGAGAATTTAATGTAAAGTGCTCAAAATAGCACCTTAGCACATTGATTGGAAGCAGTAAATGTTAGCTATAATTATGACTGTTACCCTTTCCTGAAACATGGAAATATTCATGAAATCGGGCTTTCAGGCTCCTTTGGACCCAAGAAACAATTGATGCCAAGGATTCCCCCAAGTGGAGATGACCTAACCATCGTGTATAAGAGAGGCAAAGCAGGACATCCAGTCACCTGTCAGGCCCTTCTGTGCCTGCTTCACTGTTATTTTCCACTTCAAATTAGTGAGACTTTATAGGTAATGTTGGCATAATAGCAGTCTTACCGTATATAAATCTTTATTTTTTAACACCTTAAAAGTACATTTCTCTATCTGCTATTTCATGGAATGGTGTTTCATGAAGTAATAGTCATGCTGTGAAGTGATTGGTCAATACTAAATACTTTGGGAAATACTGGGTTCAACAGAGGTTTCTGTACTCACGACTTACCATTATCATTAATGTAAATTTTGAATTTCCAAGGATATATATATATATATATATATAGTACATTGCTCCCCAAACATATTTAACTATGGAACATTTTTTTCAAGATATGCCACTTAAAATTTTCTGAAAGTGTTCTCCGTGTCTCATTTGGGATACAACTGCCCTAAAATAGGAGCATATTTTACCAAGATTATTTAACATTAAGATTATAAGTTAAATTAAGATTATGAAATGTTGCTTGGTGTAAAAAGAGATTTGATAGTTACACATCCCAAATAAATGTGTATCCATAGTAAGAACTAAAATTAGATTAAAGCAGTGAAGAGTCTGTTTTTAATTTTGTACATTAAAATGGCCCTTGTTGGGTCAGATTAATGATTTTTCCCAGTAGTCCTCCTCTGACAGAGATAATGAGATCATATTGTAGAAGGGCTCTTGGCAAAGACTGAGTCATCAAATGCATATTGAATTAGGCATTCTAGGTCTGTCATCCATAATTTAGTGAGGCCTTTTATAAAGCAATTTGTAGTTTTAGCCAGCACTATTTTTTGAGATGGTCAAATTCTATAAGGTTGGTATCTGCTATGTGAAGAAACTCCTTTCTGTTGTCTTAAACTTACCTCTCTCAAATGTTAGGGAGTTGCCCCTTGATATGATATTCAAAACTGACAAAAACAACCAAGTTTAATCTTACTGATTTTGTAGACATCAGCCTCACTCCCTTGGTCTTTGTCTTTCTAAACTAAAAAGTCCCCAGTTTTTGGCCTTTCAGTTGACCGATGTCAAGAACCGTGAAGGATATGAGATTTTCCCCTACTTGCAAGCTAACAAGTTAGTCTACCCACAGTTTCATGAATGCTGGCAAAAGACATACGACTGCTGGGTTAGAGACAAAAGACTGTTTATTACCCAGAGCAATAGCTATAGCTAGCGTGTCAGCATTTGCACCAGATCCCCAATTCCCATAGGACAATGAGAAGAGGGCCAGGTGACACCTGCACACATACAGGTTGTGTTACAAAAAAGAAAGCCCAAGCCTAGGGAACTCGAATCTTTTATAATGGGCAGTAAGTCAGCCTGAACTTTGCCCCAGCAGAAGGTATTATTGTGGTGAAGAGTAAACAGACTTGCTTATGCTCTAGAGGGAGATACTGTCTCTATCTTCCAAGGCTGTTTGCTTGAAAATCTAGTCCAGGGCAAATGCAGTCAGTGCCTCAACTTGCAAGATACGTGAAAACACAAGGGACTCATACAGAATGATATCCCAACAGGTAACCTCTGCTTCCCTAAGTCACTATCCCTTCCTCTGAAACAGTTCTAGTTTCATTATATACATGCCAAGGTCTGTGGACAGAACTGCAGTATTTAGATGAATTAAGTTGATGTTTTTATTTCTTGTCGTGGAAGTTAAACTCCACAGGGGCAAGAACCTTTGCCTTGTTTACTTGGATATCCGAAGGGCATAGAACTATGTCTAGCACATAGTCAGCATTCAATAAAGATTTGTTGAATGAGTATGTGAATTTCCTGTATTCTTATTGGGATCCATAAATGTATTGGCTTTGCTGTGCAGAAACAACAATTATATCAGTGCCTTCAAGAGACTGCCTGCAGTGTTGCCTGGAGTCATCTGCCTGGAACACTCCCTGCCCACCCCCCAGCTCACCTCCTGGCTGCTCCAATTCATCCTTCAGATCTCATCTTAAATGTTGTTTCCTCAAAGAGACCTTCCCTGACCCAGAATAATCAGTACCCTCTGGTATTCACCCTCACAGCACTTGGGTTTTTTCCTTTATAGCACTTACCACGGTTTGCAATTACGTATTTATTTTAGTGTTTTCTGGCTTAAAACCAGTTTGCCCAATTACTCATGAAGCTTTAGACTAGAGCATCTCTATTTTACTCACCACTATGTAGCCGGTACCTAACAGAGCATGGCATAAAGTGGCCACCCAGTAAATAAGTGATGAACAAATGAACTATCACTGCCTGTAGCTCAGAGCCTGTCATTCCGTGAGTA
Organism: Indri indri; assembly: GCA_004363605.1. Lineage (NCBI taxonomy): Eukaryota > Metazoa > Chordata > Mammalia > Primates > Indriidae > Indri > Indri indri. Next base: position 46,542 of record RJWJ010005520.1, read on the forward strand.
GCTTTGGCATAAAATGGGCTAGATACGTTATTTGGTCCTTGCCTTCCTCAAAACAGTTTTGCCATGTTTCTCCCTGAGCACATAATCTCAAGATTTTTCTTCAGTGGAGTTTAATCATTTTTTATTTTATAGTCCCAGAAAGCACTTAGTTTTAAATTTACAGATTTTATATGATTTTACTAATCTAAATGATATAAACACATTAAATTAATACTAGTCCTAGCATTATTCCTTTGGGTAATTCTGTTTACACTCATACATTTAACCCAATTTCATAATAAGGAAATGAAACTCACTGAAACCAGGTCTCCCATGGGATTCTTCTCTCAATTAATGAATGAACAGATATTCTTTGAAAAGCCTACCAGGTGCTAACAGTTATTCTGCGCACTGTGGAGGCTAGCAAAAACGCGAAAGACCAAGCCTTGAGGAGGTTATAACCTACATGAGCAAATAAGAAAAATGTACACGATGCGTTAGCACGTAATAAGTAGCAAGCAGTATCAGACCATGCATATGTAAGTGCTAAGCTGCATGGTACTGATTTTGAAAACTACCAGAGCTGAGAAATGTTAAATATTATCCTGAACTGGACTAGAATAATAGGGGCTTCATGAAGTTAGTCCTGAGCTGGGTTTTGGAGCTGTTCAATTGGATATTTAATACGAACTTCGTAAGGCAAGCCACAGAAACAGCAGTGTATTTCTGGAAAAGCAGACCCAATTGGAGTGGAAGGTATAAGCTGGGAGATATTGGCTTGTGTGCACAATCACTGTTGGACTGTAACAGTCACACACAGTCTTATGAGTCCTTTTCCTTTCAGTTAAACAGAATACGGAGATGAAGCCGCACCTTTGGGCAAATACAGCTGGGGTGAGGGCAGCCAAACGATGGAGCCTGGAGCCGTGCTGAGGATTATGCACGAAGTAAATAAACTCTGAAGGGAAAGACTTGGAAGGTCATCCAACGTACTCATAAATTCCAGCTATTACCAAAGATGAAAGGGAAGTGAGAGGCATGAGGAACAATAGAAAGGAGTGTCCGGGTCCCCTTCTAACTGCCTGTTTACAGGAGGGGAGGATCGGCAGGGCTGCCCAGATGGCAGAGCCAGAGTTAGAATGAAGCTTCCTTGCCCTAAGACCTCTTTAGGAAATCCTGTTTGTGACGGTGGCTTCACTGTGAAGTAATCAGGAGCCCTCCCAGGGTTGTAGAAGCACACTTCGGGATTGAACCGTGGTTTCTAATGCCGAGTTTGAAATCTTATTATCATGTGCACTCAGCAAGATAGAAACTGCATAATCAGGTAAAGCTTGGGTCAGACCTTATTTTGCAAGCATTTACTTATCTTTCTTGTGCCGTTCAAATGCTAGTAACACAATAGCTTAAAAACAAGATAAGCCTCATCTTTTTTCCTGTATGGGTATGTTAGGGAATGATGGTTTTGATGGCCTTTAAAAAGCAGGAAAGGGCAAAGCCCTGTGATGCCATTTCTTTGACATTGCATTACTTCATTAAGAGAATTATCCTAAAAGCCTGGGAACTGTAATACAGCTTAAAACTGATGAGAGCTGGGTGAAAACACCATAGAATCCAAACCAAGTTAACCAAAAGGTTCATCCCCAAAGAAACCCACTTTCACATCCACACTTGGGGTCTGTACTTTTCTTTTCCTTCTGCCACTCAAGTGCTTTTGGATGTGGGGTGGACAGTTTGCTTTCCATGCCAAACCTGATGAAATAGGATTTGTCTTCCCTCTCAGACAGGTGGCCAAGCTGTTGCAGAGAGTGCTCTGCCTGGCTGCTGGCCTCTTTGGACACACAGCCCTGCAGCAGCACAGCGCCAGGCCCCATATCTGACCCTGCGGCCTCACAATCTGGAGGCCCACGTTGGCAGCCTGGGGTGGTGACAGCTTTGGTCAGTTGGTGTGGAGTTCCACTGGCAGACAAAGAAGAGTGAGCAAGAGTGGTGATCCATGTCACTTCTGTGTGATAGAAGAAACTTCTAAGGTCCTGGTAATTTGTGAAGCAATAAAATGACTCCTTCAGTAATTAGAGGATGGGCTTTCTTCCCTCTTTATTAGGGTGGACCAAGCCTTGGGAAAGGAATTTTGACCTTTCCAGACCATACACATTACTTAATGTGTCCTTCTGCACTTACTACATGCATCAGGAGCAGATTTCACAAGCTTTTTTCCTATGAGACTAGGTTTGTCATTAGGGTTAATATTCAGTAATTAGAGGAAACATTATGATGGAGAAAAAATAGATTTCTGGAAGCCAGGCAGTAGAGGGTCTCAGACCATCAAATTGCTCCAAGAAGAGAGTACATAATCATTTTATTACAGTCTTTGAACATGAGATAATAATCATTATTTGAATTCTCTAAGCATCAGAAATATTCCCTTCTTAGCTATAAAAAGCCACTAGTCCCAACCCCACATATCCTAAGGGAACTTCTATTCTCCCAGAGAAAATGCAGTCAGATTATGGCAAAGAAGGACCCTAGGTCTTCTGTGCTGATGTCTTCAGAAGACTCTCCAGTGTCTGTCTCTACTTGTGAGATAACAAAAGTATCACTTTCAGAAATATGAACAAGGTAGGTCAGGACTAACCAACGCTTTTTCAAAAGACTCCTGGTTTTGAGTGCCACGTATGACCACTGTACAGACAGCGCTGACAGAGAGAAAATTGGATTCAGTTCTCTTCTTTTGCCATCCGCCCTCCCGCTAAGGACCCATGTGAATAGCAGTGGCCTTGCTTCCTCAGGTCCCTTCAGGCCCCTTCCTTTTCTTTCATCATCTTTCCTAAATCTGATCCGACAGTTCCACAAGGAAGAAACAAATAGTACACTTGGAAGAACTCTGCAAAATGCAAAGACCTTTCCTCTTATCCCTGATTCTAAAGTGATTTTTCTGTATTAAAAAAAAACAAGGGCAATTCTAGACTGAATAATAAAAATCTCATTTATGCCACAGTTGCGATGTTTTAAACAGGGTGAAGGAAAGCATTAGTGATAAAGTATATGGATTGTAAAATGGTGGTTGACTTGCTTAACAAAACCTAAGCCATGGAGCACCCTTGAGAGTTTACTTAAAAATTCCAGCTTTTACCAGACATGAAAGGAAAGTGAATAGACCTCATCAGCCCTGCTTCCTCTGTTTCATCCTTTAGGTTAAATGTCACCTCCTTAGAGAGGCCTCTATGGACCATCTTATTATCGCTCACCAGAATATCTTATCTTCTTCATGATACTTACCACTGATTTAATGATTGTCTTTCTCTCTTCCTAAACGGTAAGCCCCGCAAGGGCGGGGACCACGTCAGTCATAATCATTTCCGTATTCCCTGCAGTCAGCACAGTGAAGAGCACATCACAGATCCTGAATGTGCTAAATGAATGAATGAATGAACTGCTGAAGTGCTATCTGGCAACTTGTTGCAAGTTCTTCGTGGACTTGCAGGCTCCTTCTAGGGGTCACCTCTTTCTTTTCTTTTCCTTTTTTTCTTTCTTTTTTTTTCTTTTTTTAAGAGATGAGGTTTCACAGTGTTGCCCAGGCTAGTCTCCATCTCCTGGCCTCGGACGATCCTCTCACCTCCGCCTCCTGGGTAACTGGAACTAGAGGCACACACCACCACACCCAGCTCTTTTCTTAGAATCAACTGAAGAATGCTTCTTGGTCTCAACATTAAGCTTACTAGTCTTGTTCCCATTCACTAATTTTTCTTTTTAAAAAACCTGGAATTTTTACTCAGTCTGAGTCTTAGGTCCTACTAGCAATTTCATAGTCGTAACTGAAGGATACCATATAGTAAAGTGATTGTGAGAACCAGCTTTGCAGGATCTGGTTCTGTCTGTTTCATTTCTTAGCTCTGTGATGATGACTCATTATTAACCATCCTTCAACCTCAGTTTCCTCAACTGTAAAATAAGGATATTCATATATACCTCCCCTATAGTGTTGATCTGAGGTTAAGTAAAACAGTGCGTGGAAAACACTTAGCTTCATCTTTTGCATTGTACATGCTCAATGAAACTTAGCCACTATCGTTGCTGTTGATATTGTTAAAGTACCTTGGTATATCATTTTCTAGAACAGGATAAGAGGTGGCTTATTGCCAGAGGTAACATAGGACATTAGAAGAACTCATAGTCAAAAAGGCCAGGGACCTGGAGTACTGGAATTCTAGGCAGAAGCTAGAGACTAGGGTACAGAGCATGAACTTAGGTCACAGCAGACTGGGCGGCATGGCCAAATGACTCAGTAGTGAAGTAATGACTAATCATTGTAGGGCTCCTTATGTCTCTTCCTCTCCATCCCACCACAATCACCACAAAGGCTAGAACTGCTCCTGGAGTCTGATGAGAGGCTGAGTGTGCAAGTGAGTTTCAATAAACCCATCTAATAAGCTTAAAGAACCTGGGCAGGTCTCAGGGGTAAGGGGGTCTACTAACTGCTCGACAGGGAGGAGCTGGGGGCTCCTGCTTGGTCTTCCTTTGTTTTCCATAGTACCTCACAGATCCGGAGTGCAGTCCCCAGTGCTCTGAGAGACAGTCTTGTTCTGAGCCACAGGAAGAAGTACCTCATACAGCTCATAGGGGAACTCCAAATAGTCATCAGGAAGAAACTCAGTCACTCAGATGAAAACGATGGTGTCTCACCATTCTTCTGTGCAGTTTTCTGAGTGGTGAAACAAGGAGACATCTGTCTATGAGACATTAATTGGATAGAACATACTTCAGCTGTTACCTTTCATATCTGGGGCTGTGTGGCTAGTTCACTGGTTTCAATCAAAAAAAGAGCAATGACTCGTGCATTTAATTATCTCACTGGTTGTAATTGCCTTTTGTACTGGTTTGTAAGGCAGGTGCTCCCCTCTCCCATCTCAAGTGGAACTCAAAGGGGAGTTTTGAAATTTTTTGTTAAATCTTAGTTTGACATTTAGCTTTAGTTTTAATGTTTTAATGTTTTAATATCTCTGTACCATGTAGGGTCAGCAATCTAGACTTTTTAAAACAATCTTACATAAAATGCATACATTATACAGCTTATTACATTTTATGTAAGGTTATTTTTAAAGTAGTACATATTGTGTTCTTTCATTTAACAAAAGTAACACATGGTTATTGTAGAACATTTTAAAAATACAAGTAAAGAATAGAAGATAAATCTGAAGCATCTTGTGCCAGAAAGTAAGAAAATGCTCAAAAAATAATGGGAATATATCAAAGAGGCACAGAATATAGCTTGAATGGGCCACTGGACAAATCTGAGAAAATATGAGCATCAAAGTACATAATTATAGTAATGGATTATAACCCACTAAATAAAAGAAAAATCTATGAGTCCATGCTGACATAAATAGGAGAGAAGAGAAAGCTCTTTCTTACAGTAGAATGGTAGCTAATAAATATAGAAGGAATGATGGAGTTAGAAAATGATCAATGGATGCTAAAACTAGTGAGTGAAAATTTGATACAAATCAGAAGATTTACATAGTCTCAAAATAGTTCTCTATAAGATACGCTTTTTAAATTTAAAAAGGAGAAAGAAAAATAAACCATTAACTAGTGACCAAGAGATTATAAGGGTTTAATAGGTATCTTTCAACTATTTTTCTTCTGCATTATAACATTTTAATTGTCTTATAATGTTAGATCATGCTTTTTTATAATCTGCTTCTCTTATATAAAAATATATCTTGATCTTATTTATTTAAATATTCCCTAGCACATAGTAAACATGTAGTAAACATTGGTTGAATGAATGAAATTTGCAAGACTTCTTTGAGGAAGGCTGTGATGCACACTCTCGCAACTAAAGTTTTCTGCAATCTCACAATTATTCCTTTAGGACTAATTCTTGGAAGTGGAATATTGAGATAAAGAATATTCAAAATCCTAAGCCCTTTGATACATGGAGCCAAATTGTCCTACACAAAGACTTTTCTGTTTTATTTTCCCACCATGGGTGTATTAAATGCATGCTGTTCCATACATTTTTAAGGGGGAAGATTGGGATTAATGTGTGAGAAACACACAGAGGAGAACCCCCAGCAGTCATCAGTCAGAAAATAATGGTCATTCAAGTCCTCTTCTCTTTCTGTGTAGGTTAGATTCTCTCAGGACCAAAAGCTGGAGATCACTAACAGTTTTCCAAAGCCTTCAGTCTCGTATAGGAGTTTTTGTTAATGTGGAAAGCACCAAGTTGGGATAGAATCTGGTTTTAGTTGAGCCAGTCATTTATACCATATCATCCATATACTCTACCATCCTCTTTTTGTATCTATTGAAAAATCCTATCAGCTGCACTAGGCCTGGAGTCTACTACGTCAAAGTAAATGATGAAGAGAAGAAAAACCTGGCTCCTTTTCGTGATAGGTAATCATTGAGCACCACTGTTAGCAACAAAGAACCTCCAACTGGACCTCCTTCCATTTGGACTTTGATGCTGGCTACTTCGCATGCTTGAACACCAGCATCCAGTGCGGTTTCCGTAGGTGGGCAGGGCAAGGAGCAGGATACATACACATTTCCCAGGCAGCTGAGCAGCGAGCCCTGTCCTCTTGTGCTAGCCGGTGCCCGTGGCAACCCTTACCTGCTGACTTAAGCCTCCCACTATTTGGAACCATGCGGTGTATTATCTCTTGATCCATATGTTATACATATTATTGAGAACCAAGAAGAGGATATTTAGAGAGGTAAATACTTTAAGATTCAAAAGATGAGCAGTCAGAAAAATTATAGCATGATTTGGATTTACTTATATTTTCCCTTTTGGCTTTCACTGGCTAGCGTGTTCTCAAGTGATGACAGTTGGGCTGATTGAAAGCCGTTAGTCAAATCCAGTAACAGTATTAATCTGTGGTTGGAAATGACTGTTAAAGTAAGTGCCAGGCTATTCAGTTGTGGTTTTTCTTCCAGCTTCCAATCATGCCAGGCTTCCAGCAGGAGGAATAGAGGCTGTGGTAAAGGAAACCGTTGGTAAACGAAAGAAACCAAAAACTGTCACTACCCATAACAACGAAACAACAAAAAACTTTACAGAAAAGGAGGGGGAGACAAAGGAAATTGTATGCGGCGGTTTTTAATGCACAGTCTGATGTGATCATAAGGCTAGCATGGTGGTGCCTCAGGCACTGACTCCAATTTTCCAGTAAGAACAGGAAGGCTTTAAGCACCAAATCCATGCTCTGCAGTAATACTGTGGAGCAAGAAAGCTTTTCCTGAAGGAAGAGAATAACTGGTGTTTAATTGAGACTGTTTTTGTCTGTGTCCTCACATGCTCCTCAGACCACTGATACACAAAGGAACCGAGGGGTCTGGTCACCCAGTATGTGAAAAGAGTTTACCCTATACAGTCCTTTTTTACTGTATTTTCAGAACAAATGTTCAGTAATGTTGCTATCATCCATCAGTTATCAAGAAATGCGCATTGTAACCACGAAATGCTTAGCAAAGAGTCTATCTCCTATTTACTTTTTCTTATTTCAATAACTTTAGACAGGCACATTTCCATGTGTGTTCACCAAAGCACAAGATGTTCCTTAATATTTTATTTATGTATGTATTTATTTTTTAGAGACAGGATCTCACTCTGTCATTCAGGCTGGAGTGCAGAGGCACAGTCATAGCTCACTACAGCCTCGAACTCCAGAGTTCAAGTGATCCTCATGCCTCAGCCTCCCAAGTAGCTAGGATTATAGGTGCAAGTCACCAGGCCCAGCTATTTTGTCTTTTTTTTTTTTTTTTTTTTCTGGAGAGAGACGGGGGTCTTGCTGTGTTGCCCAGGCTAGTGTGGAACTTCTGGCCTCAAGCAATCCTCCTGCCTCAGCCTCCTGAAGTGCTGGGATTACAGGCATGAACCACTGCGCCCAGCCTATTTTTTAATATTTTAAGAAGAAAAAATTTTTAGCAAATCTGTATTCATTGATCCAAACTACTAAGTGGGATCCATAAAGAAAGCAAAGACTATAAGTTCCAGGGAAATATCCAGGAGAGTCTGAATATGGACTACCTAAAACATTTGATCAACTCCCAATAAGAAAGTGGCTGTTTTACCAGCTGTTCTACTGCATTGCAGTATTTCTAAGATGTACATTTTTTTCACGTTTGATTATTCCTAAAATTAGGGTGTGAATTGCAATCAATTGGTCATGTCTTAGATTTGATGAAATGTAGTGGTTCTGCTTGAAAGGCAAAAGTTAGTAATTTTCTGCATATCAGTGGCATCCAAGTCTGGTTAACTCTGGGGGGTCAAAAGACATTTTCAAGCACTAGTAAAGAAAACACATTTAATTTGTGGGCATTTTTTATTACATTGTACGTAATCAAGGAACCCATCCGGAATAGACTAAATAGACTGAGGCTCAGAGGTAGTGTTGCCCATCCAGGTCACAGCCAGTCGATGGCAGAGCAGGACTGGGGTTCCTGCCCAGTCTGGAAGGTCAACACAGGGTATATTGTCCTGCTGCCTGTCAGAGCAGGCACAAAGCAGGACTCAGTGAGGCAGACCCCACATTTGCTCTGAAGCGTCCTTCTATCTGGGCACTGGCAGAACTCCCAAATGAGTAGGTGAAGGTACCAGGAAAGTTCAGCCTCAAATGAGTGGATCAGTAAGACATCAGACAGTAAAACTTTGTTCAGTGGTGGGACGTGGGGTTGGTGTGGCAGTGTCACTCAGCTGCTCCATGCTTAGCCGGCAGCCTCCTCCCTCGTATCAAGGCCTTGCTACTTTCAGGTGCCAGCTTCACCTTTTGAAATAAATTCTTTATTTCAAATATAGTACTGATACTAATAAAATAATGCCAAGGATATACTAAAACTTCATTTTTAATATATTTTGGGAAATTAATAAAGAAGAGCAGTTCACTTGCCATGTAAAGAAAATGAAATGTCTTTCAGACTTGAGCATGCAAAGCCAAAGTAATCCAAAGTATGTATTAGTTATGTGCTAAAATTATACCATCTGAAAGTATTTTATGTGTATTATTATCAAGTAATACCAACATGTTATTTGTAATATATTAAATACTTTTACCTATACTGCTTTGTGAGTGTTAAAGGACTCTAATTAATTAGCTGAGATGAATGAACATGGTACAAACTTTCAAATTTTAAAGTTTATCTCAAGGCTCACATTTTTTCTACAGAGTGATATGGTAATCACCCTGTAATGTATACCGCTGGGTGCACTGTTGGCTGTTTATTTCATAGATGTTAGAGGTTTTACAGTTTGATATTTGATCTTGACTTAACCTCTCTAACCCTTGGTTCCTCCCTTTAAAATGAGGATAATGATATTTACCTAGCAGTGTTGTTAGAATTAAATGAGACAATATTGTAAAATAGAGTAAAGCAGCCCACGTCCTATAATAAGTGTTTGGTAAATTACATCTGTTATTATTATTAGCTGTTGATGTTGAAGAAAAGTTATCTACTGAACATTATTAGCTTGCATTGGTTTTTAATCTACTTAATTTCTTTAAAATAAGGAGTTTGAGGTTAAAGTCTCTTATATACTTCCTTAAAATTCCTTTTAGGAACCCATTCTACTAAGTGAAGTATTCCAAGAATGGAAAAATAAGCACCACATGTACTCACCATCAAATTGGTTTCACCGATCAACACCTAAGTGCACATATAGGAATAACATTTACTGGGTGTCAGGCAGATGGCAGGGGGGAGGATATATACATACATAATGAGTGCAATGCGCACCATCTGGGGGATGGACACGCATGAAGCTCTGACTGGGGGTGGGGGAAGGCAAGGGTAATGTAACCTAAACATTTGTACCCCCATAATATGCAGAAATAAAAAAAAAATTCCTTTTAGGATTTTAATCCAGCCAAAAGTGGTCAGAAGTCCTTTTACAGGTTGAAAGAATCTAAATTTCATTTTCAAGGAAACTGTGACCCTCAGTTACAATGCCAAGATTACCAGTGATGATCAATGAATCAAACTGGTCAATAAGTAATTATCCTTTATATTGGAAATAGACGTTTATTTGCTTAATATCCAAAATCTGACCAAATTGTTTTCTAAATCCAGAAGCAGTTTGTAGTGAACTATTCGGTTGCCATTTAAATCTTCAGTTTTGTTAAGAGATCTGTGAAACCTCATGTAACCTGACAGCCCCCTGTGGCCCCCTAGTCTTCAGTACAGTATATGAGAAATCCCTCCTGAAGCTTTTTTTTAAATGTTTACATATTCATCTTTTTTTTTTACCATAAGTTTAGAGACAGCAACACATGACTGCATTTTTACTTTCCACTTTTTTAACAATTTTTATTGAATTTTTCATATTTAAAAGTAACATACTAGCAAAATTTTTGAAATTTTGATTTAGGAAATTATGGAGAATAAAAATCACCTGTAACTCATAGCGAGATAACATATATGTTAACATTTTCATTGTATCTTTCTTTATAGTCTTTTATATATACATATTTGTATATAATATTAATATATTTTATATTATTATATAAACATTTAATATATATTGCCAGTCTTTTTATGTATGTTTATACCAAAAGGTAATTATTACTGTGCATACAACTTTTTATCAGATACTATTCCTTTGTCTTAGTGACATAACCTTTGCCAGTGATATCCTTCACTGATAGTGGTTAAATCAAATATGTGGCCTTTAGAGGGTCATACCTCTCTAGAGAATATATTGTGCAAATGCATCATATATATAATCATATGCCCTCAGCCTCTTCATTCTTATAAATCCATTTGCTTCATAAATAAACTAAATACTTTTACTGAGACCAAAGGATGACTTTAATATTTGTTTTATAACATTTTTAAATGTGCTATGATAGATTGCATTTGAATATGTGATAAAATAGCATCGATAAGAAATCATGATTAACAGTATTGATTACAGCTCCCACACTTATTACATGGGTGACTGTGTCTAAGTTACAAACTCCTCTGAGTCCTAGTTTCCTCATCTCGGGCTAAAATGAGGACAGTAAAGCCTATGTTTCAGAGTTTTGTAAGGATTAGAAAAATAAGTATTACCTATAGTTTTTATCCCATTTCATTAAGCCGAATCATCTGACAGTGTTGGAAAATGAGCAGTAGAAATTCACAGAAGTATTACCACTGGTGAGTAAACATATGAATAAAAATGTTCAAACTACTAATCAGGGAAATACACATTCTAACAACAATTTATTAATGCATTCAGAGAGGAGTTTATTTCATTTACTGCTATATTCCTAGCATCCAGAACAGCATCCAACACTCAGTAAACACTCTCTTTTTAAAGGAATGAATGAATGAACATATAAATGAATAAAATATCAAACGTGGAGCTGGTCATTTAATCTCTCAGGACCTCAATGGTCTTCATCAATATAAAAAAAAGACCATATTCAAGGACAGTTGAGGTGGGTGGGAGGGAATGCTTGAACTAACTAATTAGCTTTACTGCCGTGGACCCTGAATAAGGAAACACATTTACCCCAGATTTGTCATTTTCCTAACGATATCATCTTTAAACTTTTCTTAGTGATCTTTGTAAATATTAATAGCACAGGAGAGTATCATGATAAATTAAATCTAGAGATTTGGTCCTGAGATAGGACCCAAACAACAGTGCTGAATTTTCCTTGCATATTTAGTCATACTGAAACTAGGGAAAAAAACCAGAGTGAGGAAGAGGAAGAAGAAAGTAGTACAGTATTAAGCAGAAAATGAATAACTTTGGAACGAGTGAGAGTTCATTCTGTTTGCTACTTGATTGGTAGCATTACTTTTACTGAGCAGGCTAATCGAACTCTGCAGTTCTAATTGCTTCATTCACGTGGTTTATTATTATATTATTTTTGTCTTGATACAGAGTAGGACAGAAGTTGTGATATCCGGTTTTTAACAGATGAACAGAGGTTAAGTGGCCTGCATGCACACAGGGATTTGTTAATCAGTTACAGAGCCAGCAATGGCAGCTGAGTCTTCTATCTCCTGCTTTATCCTCCTTTCCATTACACATGACCAAGTGCTTCTGTCTTATTCTAAAGAAATTTCTGCAGGAGACAAAACCCTGCCCTCTTCTAAAAATAGCATTGTTACCTGACAGGCTGGTCTGCATGGATGACCATTTTTATGTGTTTTAGGGAGCTAGGATTCATCTTTTTTTTTTTTCCCAAGAGGAAGTAGCAATAAATCATGCACCAAAAATAACACCTTAGCTGCTAAATTCTGCTTAGTAGGTGGTTTCCCAAGGATGAGCCGATGCAATGAGTCATCCCTCTGAGCACTTATTAGCACATTATTTCTCTTTTTTACTAACGCTTGGTGCTTTTGGTTACATGTTTTTTAACCTTTAGAGCCCTCTTGGGAGGTTCAGAGTCTTCTCACTATGAATATAAAACAAACATCCCCCACATGTCCCTCTTTTCCTTTTGCTTCCACTTTTCAAATCTAACATAATCCATGATTCAGGAGAACAGTCAGGACTATGACCAAAGATAAAAGAGTGACAGTAAGTGGAGTCTGTAGCAGCTCCATCTCACTCCCAGTATAAAAATTAAAAATGTAGACTAATGTGAACAAAACATATGGGACCTATATAAAAAAAAAATAATAATAAAACTTGATTGAGAGACATAAAAGACTTACATAGATGTAGAGAATATTTGACTATGAGAAAGATATTCCTGAATGAGAAAATTGAATAATGGTAAGGATATAAAATCTTTCCAAATTAATTTATAGGTTTATGCAACTCTAGTCAGAATCCCAGTGGGATTTTTTGAAATGCATTTGAAAGAGTTAAATTGGTGAAAATAGCCAAGAATTTTTTGTTAAAAAAAAAAAAATTATAAGGGAAACTTCTAGTACCAAGCATTAAAATGTACTATGCAGCTACAACAATAAAAGTAAGGTAGTACCTGCAGAAGTAACAGACATTCACGGAACAGAATAGAGAGCCAGACTCAAGACTCCAGGTTAGGAGGTAATGCAATTTATTGTAAATCACAAATCTGGGAGGACAGAATGGCATATTCAGCAAATGAGATAGAGTAACTGGTCGATTTGTTGGGGGGAAAATGGGGAAAAATGGTAATCTGATTAGATGCTCACTATTCTTTACCACAGAACAAATGACAGATGGCTTAAAGAGTTAAATATTAAAAATGAAACCATAAAATAATAAAGAAACTTATAAAAAATGTGTATGACCCTAGAATGGAGACAGATTTTCAAAGCATTAAAAAAGTGACACACAGGCCGGGCGCAGTGGCTCACGCCTGTAATCCTAGCACTCTGGGAGGCCGAGGCGGGCGGATCATTTGAGCTCAGGAGTTGGAGACCAGCCTGAGCAAGAGCGAGACCCCGACTCTACCAAAAAAAAAAAAAATAGAAAGAAATTAATTGAACAGCTAAAAATATACAGAAAAAATTAGCCGGGCATGGTGACGCATGCCTGTAGTCCCTGCTACTTGGGAGGCTGAGGCAGGAGGATTGCTTGAGCCCAGGAGTTTGAGGTTACTGTGAGCTGCGCTGACGCCACGGCACTCTAGCCCGGGCAACAGAGTGAGACTCTGTCTCAAAAAAAAAAAAAAAAAAGTGACAAACAAAAATATTTGACTATACAAAAATTGAAAACTTTTTTCATCGAAAAAGAAAAATACTGAAAAGTTAAAAAGCACTTGGTAATCTCAAAGAAAATGTTTGCAATGAATATGACAAAGGCATAATATCCTTAATGAATAACCAGCTTTTAAAAAATTGGGAAGCCACCAGCCCACTCCACTGTAGCTCTACACTACTTTCCTGTCACATTATATACATATCACGGTGCTAAATGGATCGTATAAGCAGATCACAGTTTCAGATGACACAGAGAGTGAAAGATACTCAGATCTTATTTTCCATTCACATATTCTTTGTTCAAAGGCAGTTTAAGGAAACTACCCATTATACTATAAATACTTCGGGACAGTTTGTCCACATTGACACTTCCATTTCCTAAAATGAAAACCTCACTGGCCCACAGGGAGAAAAAAGGCTGGCTTTGTTAACCAGCTTTATTTCAACAAGCACATTCATATGGTAAGAACTTCCTCTGATGAGTCATGCACTGTTGTCAAACAGCAACTTTCCTTTGTTTGACCTGTGCAGAAATAAGGTCTATGGAAGCACAGCAAAGAGTCTGAATCATTTAATTGTGTTTTATTCATATCTGAATTTGCATCTGTCACAAACCCAGTGTGTCCATCATGAGAAATTGCATTCTTCAAATATTACTGAAAAAATCCCATTCAAATGGGGTCTGTTCTGTGTAGATAGTCTGTGAAATTTCTGAGGGATGTCGTGGGCTTTGTTTCCTGTACTAAATTGTTGAGTTATCACACATTATTGGATCCCACTCAAAATGTGCTGGATAGGAATATTGTATTCATACAGGATACCAGTAGTCTTTACTACTCATAAAGAATAAAGAAAAAGGTTACTACTGCTCCCTGTCATAAGATAGAAAGTCTAAAATGGTAGGTGAAAATGTGTGTGCAAATAATTTTTCTAATGTGTCCTTGATTCTTCGTGGAAGCTTGAGTTATATTCAGTCACAGCTTTGTTATGACTGCTAAGCACTTTCTTGTCTCTTTGTACTTGCTCAAAACCAAGGACTACACAGCGAGGATTCAGATCCTGCTTTAGGGTATGGTGCCATCTTAGCTTGCTTGAAAAAGAAGAGATCTTTAGAGATACCATCATATCCATTTCTGTATAAAAAGATAAAAGAAAGGAAGCAATCCTGTGTTATTTCTTTTCATCTATTTACTCCTCTTCTATTCTCCAAATTTTCTACAATGCATATATATTTTGTAATCAGCAAATTAATTCATTATTTTTAAAGTACCCACCCATCATTAAAAATATAAATGAAGTAAATAAGCCTTTTGAAGAATTAAACTGGCTCTTGGGTCAGTAAAATTTTATCCTGATAAAATAAATGCCAACTTTTGTTCATTGGTCACTACACTAATCTCTTAATACTAGAGACATGTAGACACCATCACTGACATTCAAGGGCCAGAGCCCATATTTTTATGCTAAACAAATTGTAATTTTTTTAAAGGAAAAAATGAGAAAATCAGTTTTCTACTTTTTAGAGTATTTTTAACCAATGATTAAATCCAATTTGACGATATTTTTAGATCATTTGTAATACCCTGTAAGTGATACTTTTGGTTCCATTTTGAGCAAACGTTCTTTTTTTAAATAAGCCACTTCAGCCAAGAGACAATTCTATTTCAGAAAATGTCTGGTGATTATTTTCCCTCAAAATCAACATTAAAACCTTCAGCCTTGGAAAGATGTCATTTTACTGACAGCTGGCTGATGTCAATATCAGAGTTTTTGCAAGAGAAAACATGTATATATGAGCATAGAGTAGTCACATAAGTATTTACTCAAAGACATACCCACAACAGAGCCCATGAAACTCCCTTTGGCAAAAAATACTGTATTGGGCCGGGTGCGGTGGCTCACGCCTGTAATCCTAGCACTCTGGGAGGCCGAGGAGGGTGGATCGTTTGAGCTCAGGAGTTCGAGACCAGCCTGAGCAAGAGCGAGACCTCGTCTGTACCAAAAACAGAAAGAAATTAATTGAACAGCTAAAAATATGTAGAAAAAATTAGCCGGGCACGGTGGCATGTGCTTGTAGTCCCAGCTACCTGGGAGGCTGAGGCAGTAGGATCGCTTGAGCCCAGGAGTTTGAGGTTGCTGTGAGCTAGGCAGACGCCATGGCACTCATTCTAGCCCGGGCAACACAGTGAGACTCTGTCTCAAAAAAAAAAAAAAAATACTGTGTTGAAGAGAAGACCAGTGGATTCTGAGATTAAAAGTAAGACGTGTTTTTGAAAGCCACATTTTGGTTACCATAATGTATGCAGTATTTGCTATTGAAATACACCTCTATTCAGTGGACTTACTTTTAGCATTTTCTGACTTTCATGCCTTGTGTATTGCTTAGAAGTCAGCCTATCAGAGAGAGAAAACTTGACTCAGCAAGTGTGTTTTCAGTGGTATGTGTTGCCGATTAATCTCAGCACTCTCTACTGCTACACCTGGGTAGCACTTTAGAGTCGTTCTCAACGTAGTTTACAGCCTGTCACTACTGATCAGTCGGATTGGACAAGATGAATTCTCCTTATCCTACATAGTTCCCCCCAATGACTCTCCCTTGGTGGCCGCCTGTGTAGATCCTGTACTTCCCTCAGACTGTTACTTTAGCCATGTGGACTAAGCCATAGGCAATGCTCCTTCCCTGCAAAAGAGGCAAGATGCATATCATGTGCTGAAAGAGAGAAATATCTTGAATTGTGTATGAGGAGGGGGCTCCCGCTGGTGTAGTCCCTTGCTATTAGGAAAAAAGATAATGAAACCTGTCCATCTGGACCACTTTTGTTCTTATTTTGAGAGATGCTTGTCTGATTTTTTAAGACAGCACACCCCACTGAAGTAACAAAGAACTTTACCCTTTTTTTTTTTTTTTAATAATACCCTCTTCTGCAACCTCTCATTCTGAATCTCCTGGATAGGGTGACCAACCATCCTAGTTTGCCTGAGTTGGAGAGGTTTCCCAGGACACCGGCTTTTCAGTGCTAAAACTGGGACAATTCTGGGCAAACTGGGCTGGTTGGTTAGCCTATTCCTGGGCCCTCCTTTATGCAAATGGCCAAGTATTGAAGAGCAAGAGTACTAAGGTTCCCACTCATGGGGAGCAAACTCCCTGTTAAAGCTTTTCTTTCTCTCCCAAGAAGGCACAGTATGAAGCAAGGCTAGGAATTGTGAAACAGAACAATTTTATTATGGGGTATGGTGAGGTTCCAGATTGGTTGAGTGCTGTCTCTAGTTCACAGTTCTGTAAAGTGAAGCTCATTGATAAGCCCTGAGCCCAGTTAGTGATCAGAGCCTGACTAATTAATCTGTGGCACCGATTTTGCCAGGTGTTTGTGGTTGGTCATCTTCGATCATCTATTCTGTGTCTGCACACACCACCACCACCCTTGCCCCCATGGTCTTCCAGCATATTATCATTAAAGTTTTTCAGTACCACACCCAACTTAAAATATAGTGAGTAATATAGCTAGAATTTCCACAAGGGAGGAGAGGGGTCATCCTTACTCTGGTTATATGGAGAGGTGGAAGACAGTATTCTGCAGAGTACTGAGTCTGAGATGTCTGACCATTAAGCCCAGAGTGAGAGGAGTGATTCCATGGAAAGGCACCACATCCTTGATGTGCCTCCAGTTTCTTAGTAATATTAACATAAATGCTTCACGCTGGCAAGTTGTAGCTTCCTAGGTTTGACTCATATTTATTTTCCTGGTTCTAAACTTTCTTCAATTACAGTGTTATTTACTACTGCCTATTCGTCTAACTTCAGGGTTTGAATGAGAATTAAAATGCAATAATGTATGAGGAACCCATCCCTTAGAAAGAAAGTGTTCAATATGTGATCATTTCTTTCCCTGCCTTAAGAACTCCCCTGAGCAGTGTGATTGGAAAGCAAGACGTAAGGGAAGCTTTGGGAAGTAACAAACATGCAATTTGGCAAGAACAATTATGAGAAAGTATATAAAATGAATACCTGGATCCTAGACACAGAATGAGACAAATCACGTTTGTTGCTGCTGTTGGACAAGAATGTGCCAGCCCTGCTTTCTAATTTTAAAGGTGTGGAAGGTATATTGTATTCAGTAATGTGAGGAAGGAAGTGTTACTGACTGAATGTATCTCCCTAGGATTCATATGTTGAAGTCCTAAGCCCCAACGTGATGGTATTTGGAGATGGGGCCTTTGGGAGATAATTAGAATTGGATGAGGTCATGAAGGTAGGGCTCCCGTGGTGGGATTAGTGCCCTTATAAGAAGAAACACCAGAGAGCTTGAGCAATGTGATTACACAGCAAGAAAGCAGCCCTCTGGAAGCCAAGAAGATGGCTCTCACCAGAACCCCAAGCTATTGAGTTATCACTCAGTTGTCGAGTTATCACACAGCAGTTGTTGAGTTATGCTGGCACCCTGATCTCAGACTTCCCAGCCACCAGAACCAGGAGAAAATAAATTTCTGTTGTTTCAGCCACTCCGTTTGTGGTCCTTTGTTATTGCGGCCTGAGCAGACTAAGACAGGAAGAGATAGCACTGGGAGAACAGAAATGCAATTCTTTAATTATTAATAAGTAAGTGTTTAAGAGAAATAAGTACATCTAGAAAATAGAAGATACTTATGCAATGTTTGTCAAAGTGATTAGGAATGACTTTTTTATCTTAGTAACCATTTAGTCTTGTTTTAGTTATATTTAAATTGACTCAATAAATACATTAATTTATGGATTTCATAATGTTTCAGAAATCTTGGGTGGTTTGGTGAGCTCTAGTTTAGTTTTTGATTCTCAATTTTAAATTAAAAAATGGTGGGGTTTCTCTCTCTCCTCCCCCTTTCCCTGTCTCTCTAGAGGGAGTTACTCATAGTCAGCAAATGTGAGCCCTCTGTGGAGAAATAAATTATTCACATCTGGTAACAAGCAAAAATTAATTCAGCTATTTATTTTTAAGGAAATTACCAGACTCATGGGCCCTCCCAAGGGCAGAGATGCCAGCACACTCTCTAACTTGTCTTCAAGTTAAGTGGCACCTCCCTTCCCTGGTAGAGGGTTTTTCCTATCAGTCTCTCTCTCGGGGGCAGATCTTCATCTCAGCTTCTCCTTTCTGCCACAGAACGTCCTTTTAACCACTTGGGCTTTCAATGTTTCTTTTCCTTCATGCTCTTTCCCACCAGCCATTCTCCCTTTCTGGACTAGTTTCCTTCAAGTGCCTCTGTCTCCTCCTCCACACCTTTCTTTAATTCTTTACTCTTTGTTTTGCCTTTGCTACACTTTTTCTAAACACTTCTCTTTCTTTGTCTTCCAAGGAGCCCATCCCTAGCTACATACCTGGCTTAAGTAAGCACAGGAGGGCAAAGATCCTATCCTGCATGCCCCTTGCTGCTTCTGGGATGGTTTTGGCAAGATTTGGGATATAGAAGAGTAATTGTCGGCCAGCCCCAGTTTTTAAATACCCATTATTTGCAGGCAGATATTGTCTAGTGCCACAGACTGGTTAAAGCATAAACAGACACAACAATATAAATAAAATCTGGTTTTGGCTCTCAGTGTGTATACATCTATTCATATATTCATATCTCTGCAAATACACATGCTTGCACTTGAATTACCTAGAGATGAACCAAGGAAGCGAAATTTGAGATGGGAGGGACTAAGTTGACGGAAAGAACGGAAAGTCTTCTTGTAGGGAGGAGCAATAACCTTTCAGTACGTATTAGTTGGGTGCCAGTTATGGCCAGACTAGGCAGTCAATTAAGTGTTCTGGATACAGGAGCAAGTAAGGGTTGGCCCTGTCCTCAGAGATCTTCCAGTTTGGGTATATAGACCAGCAGGTAAATAAGTAATAGAACTGGGTTAATACAGGAGTAGGGAACAAAGAGGTGAGGTTAACAAATCATAGGTGTGCAGTATATGGCAAGTGGCAATATTTGGTTTTTTCCTTCCAATTTTACAAGTAATTAGTACTCATAAAATGCTGAGTCCAGAAAAGTAGAAAAATGCAGAAAGCAAGTCACTTATAATCTCACCATCCAGAATAAAGCATAAAATAATAGTTTTATAAGAGTGCCTTTGTTCATACATAGACATTTTTTGGTTTATTATTTATTCCTAAAATCAGGTGTTTGGGAAGATTCAGACCATAATAATAGATTATTCAGAACTTGAAGAACACATGTCTCCAGATGGGTACTTGGTTGAATATATGGTAAAATAAATGTTTGTCACTGTACTTTAATACTATGCACTTAAGCCTTTCATATATTTAGGCCTAAAGCAGTTTTCTTAGCAGTTTTTTACTGTCCTCCTGAATTTATAATGTTTGCTTGGAAGTTTAATTTCTTAACTACTTTCTTTAAATAGCTTTATTGAGATATAATTCACATACCATACAATTCACCAATATAAATAGTACAATTCAGTGATTTTTAGTTTCGTATTTCCACAGAGTTGAGCCACCATCATCAAATCAGTTTTAGAACATTTTCATCCTCCCCAAAAAGAAACCCCATACTCATTAACAGTCTGTCTTAATCATCACAGGCTGCTATAACAAAATACCATGAACTGGGTGGCTCATATACAATGGAAGTCTATTCCTCACAGTTCTGGAAGCTAGGAAGTCCAAGATCAGAGTCGTTATCTGGTGAGGGTTCGTTTTCTTCATTCGTAGATGGCCATCATCTTGCTGTGTCTTCACATGGCAAAAGGGGCAAGGGAGTCCTCTGGGGGTCTCTTTTATAAGGACACTAATCCCATTCATGATCGAATCACCTCCCAAAGGTCCCACCTCCTAATGCCATCACCTTGGGTGTTAAGATCTCAACATAGGAATTTTTCAAGAGCACAGACATTCAATCTATTGTACAGTCACTTCCCCCCAGATCCCCTAGTCCTACCTAGGCAACCACTAATCTACTTTCTACCTCTATAAATTTGCCTAGTCTGTGTTAATGGAATCATATAATGTGTGGTCTTTTGTGACTAGCTTCTTTTACTGAGCATAATGGTTTCAAGGGTCATTCATGTTGTATCAGCACTTCATCCTTTTTATAACTAAACGATACTCCATTGTATGGCTATACCACACTCTGTTTATCCATTTATCAGTTGATGGACATTTGGATTGTTAACACTTTTTGTCTATTATGAATAATGCTGCTATGAACACTGAGGTACAAATTTTCATGTGGACATATGTTTTCAATTTTCTTGGGTATATGCCTAGGTAAGCTCAACTACCTTTTTTGTGTAGTATTCATTCTCAAATTTCAGTGAAATGTTTTATATAATTTTACAATAAAGGAACATGTTTAAAACTGAATTAATTATCGCCGGGCGCGGTGGCTCACGCCTGTAATCCTAGCACTCTGGGAGGCCGAGGCGGGCGGATCGTCCTGAGCTCAGGAGTTCGAGACCAGCCTGAGCAAGAGCGAGACCCCGTCTCTACCAAAAACAGAAAGAAATTAATTGGACAGCTAAAAATATATATAGAAAAAATTAGCCGGGCATGGTGGCGCATGCCTGTAGTCCCAGCTACTCGGGAGGCTG